>JAULUF010000019.1:12770000-12927500 GCA_031834385.1 Semotilus atromaculatus | reverse complement strand
AACATATCTGTCGCCAAACTGAATAAAAGAGGGGATAGTGGGCAGCCCTGCCTTATACCACGACTAATCAGAAATATTTGTGTAGGTCCAAACGGAAGAGAAACTGAGCTATTCGTATCTTTGTAAATGAAAGTAAATTTTGTAAATGAAAGTAAAAATCTTAAGACATCTCACATGTGACAGGAAAATCAAGAGAAATAAAATTTTTTACACTTTTCCTGCAAGTGCTTGAAGTTTAACAAGATGCTCTGATAACCAGTTGCGTTAAAAACTAAACACAATAAGACATGCACCGTGAAAATGTAATGCATGTATATTTGAAAGAAACAGATGACTTTGTAACTGCGGGCGGCATCAACAGATAAGAAACAATGGGTAAAGCTGCACGCACATACTTGAAATGATTTAATGTAAACACTGTCTCATGTCTATCAGAGAGCTCTGTCGACAGCTGTCAAATGATGTGATGTGATTTTCAAGCAAAACAGATTTCACACCGCAGGACTAAATATCTCTCGGACATTTATTTTTATTCAGTTACACCTTAGAGTTGATAGAGACATGTATTGAGTATAAACAGTAGCCTACAGTATCATGGAATATATTAAACATTTCCACAAAAAATTAAAATAATAATAATAATAATAATTCCAATAATTTGTTCTAATATATTTTTCTCTCTAGGTTTAGGAACTACAGGATTTACGACTGGTAATTTCCTCTACCGGTCTTTGGGGGTGGGCCCCGTCCCGGTGGATTTATTCCTCCACCTAATTTTGGGCGTTGGCTGCGTTCCTGCCTTCGTCTTCAGGCTGGATATGCAGATTCCGTACCCTCGGAATGCGAGCTACTGACGGGGCCTACGCCAAAGAAATTTATATCATATTGTGCTTGCTGAGCTGTTAATAAATGTATTCTGGTAACGGCATTATTCTCCCGAGTCTTTCTGGTAGAAATGTTGTTTAAGGCTTACAGACCCCTCTGCTGTAAAAAATGATCGTGATTTTAACAGTAAAAGACTGTAAAAATCCTACAGTGAAAAACGATAAATCATGCCTAACCAAAGTGGACAACATATCTGTCGCCAAAATGAATAAAAGAGGGGATAGTGGGCAGCCCTGCCTTATACCACGACTAATCAGAAATATTTGTGTAGGTCCAAACAGAAGAGAAACTGAACTATTCATATCTGAGCTATTCGTATCAGTGTCTGCGCAAGTAGGCTCACTGGGGGAAACACATATTTGCGGAGACCCCGGGGCCAGCTGTGTGCCAGTGCGTCCGTGCCGAGTGTTCCCTCGGTCAGGGAGTAAAACAGCTGGCAATGGGAGGTCTCTGAGGAGGCAAACAAGTCTACCTGAGCCTCCCCGAACTCTCTCCAGATCAGCTGAACCACCTGGGGGTGGAGTCGCCATTCTCCCGGGAGCACGGCTCGTGATAGCTCGTCGGCCACACGGTAGAGCACGCCGGGGAAATACATGGCTCGAAGCGACCTCAGATGCTTCTGACTCCTGAGGAGGAGATGGCGGGCGAGTTGCGACATGCGGCGGGAGCGTAGACCACCTTGTCGGTTGATGTACGCAACGGTCACAGTGTTGTCCGTGCAGACCAGCACGTCCCTGCCCTGTAGCGGCCTTTTCAAGCGGCGCAGAGTGAGATGTACTGCTAGCAACTCGAGGCAATTGATGTGCCATTGCAGATGGGAGTCCGTCCACACCCCTGACACTGCATGCCCGTTGTATGTGGCACCCCAGCCGGTGGCAGAGGCATCTGTGAACACCACAGCATGCCTGGACACCTGTTCCAAGGGAACTCTTGCCCGAAGGAATGAGGGATCTGACCACGGGCTGAAGGTCTGGCGGCAGGCCGGTGTGATCGCCACCCGGTGAGTGCCGTGATGCCACGCCCATCTCGGGACTCGGCCGTGAAGCCAGTGCAGTCAAGCCGAGCGGGTTACCGCTGCTGCCACTGCCATATGCCCCAGGGGCCTCTGAAAAAATTTCAGTGGGACCGCTGACCTGCCCTTGAACGTGTTCAAGCAGTTCAGCACCGACTGAGTGTGCTGCTCTGTGAGGCGCGCTGTCTGTGAGACCGAGTCCAACTCCATACCGAGAAAAGAGATCCTCTGCACAGGGGCGAGTTTGCTCTTTTCCCAGTTGACCTGAAGACCCAACTGGCTGAGGTGCCTGAGCACGAGGTCCCTGTGTTCGCAGAGCTGATCTCGAGAGTGTGCTAGTATGAGCCAGTCTTCGAGATAGTTGAGGATGCGAACGCCCTGTTCTCTCATGGGAACAAGGGCCCCCTCCATGACTTTCGTGAAGACACGGTGGGACAGGGACAGCCCGAAGGGTAGGACTTTGTACTGATATGCTCGACCCTCGAACGCAAAGCGCAGAAACGGCCTGTGTCGAGGAAGAATCGAGACATGAAAGTACGCGTCCTTCAGGTCGATGGCTGCAAACCAATCTCGGGGACGGATGCATTCGAAAATGCGTTTCTGCGTGAGCATTTTGAACGGTAGCCTGTGGAGGCTCCGATTCAAAACTCGCAGGTCCAAGATCGGTCGTAACCCGGCACCTTTCTTGGGTACAATGAAGTAGGGACTGTAGTGCCCTGACCTCATATCGGCTGGAGGGACCGGCTCTATCGCGTCCTTCACCAGTAGGACTGCGATCTCCGCGCGCAAGACATGGGCATCGGCTGCTCTCACTGTAGTGGAGTGGATTGCCCGAAACTTGGGGAGGTGCCGGGCGAACTGAATCGCATAGCCGAGCCTGACGGTTCGAATGAGCCAGCGGGCTCGCAAAGACCATACGAGCGGGACCAAAGGAACCATAGGCGTACCCGGGATGGGGCAGCGAGGTGGAACACAGGGACGCGGCTCGGGAGGCTCTCTCTGGGAGGCGGCCTGTAGCAGGGTTAGAGTGTGTTGTGCAACACTTATCTGGTTCCACAGGGCAGGAGGTGCAGGAGGCGGCTCGGTGGCGTTCTCGGACCGCACTCAGCTGCCCGCTGGTGACAGAAGAGGCGGATGAGAGTGGTGAAGATTCTCTACTCCCACTACTCTCCGGGCCCTCTTCAAACCCAGAGATGAAGGAAACTGCTCTATTATTGAGAATTTGGGTACCGCTGGTTTTGAGGCCAGCGGCGGAACACAAACAGAAAATGTTTCCACCCGGCCCTATTCCGGGGAAGGGAGCAGTGAGGTCACCGTCTCCTGGAGAGCAGTTCCAATCATCCCTGGTTTGCCCGTCCTGGGGCCACTCACCAATGGCTTTGCCGCCCTTCCTGGCGGGGGCCTGGACGGGCGGGGTGGCCTGCCTGCCACTGGCTCCATTTAGGTAGAGGCTGCTGCTGCGGCATGGGAACAAGGGCAGAACAGGAAACGCCCCCGGCGACAAGCAGACTGAGGAGCCGCGGGCGGTAGGGTAGAGGCAGCAGCTGACCGCCGCGGCAAAATGTGTTTGATAGCCTCTGTCTGCTTTTGTACAGCCAAGAACTGCTAGGTAAAGTTGAAAGTCTGCTTTTCATTGCCTTAATGCGTACCCAACAATATTCATGCAGACAGACAGTTAACAGACAGAAATGTTATTTAAGGCTTACAGACCCAGATCTCTGGGACACTAAGTCAGTTTGTTTTAGAGGAGTGTCATGACCGGCTTTGCCGTGTTATTGGGTAACGTGTGTTTGTCTGTGTTTTATGGTTGCTGTCTGTCTGTTTGAGTCCTACAGGTGGAGCTGTAGGCTGGCTGTGAATGTAGTGACTGGTTAAAAGAGGCTTTCCGGGAGCTGGCGCTCTCTCTTTCCTCTTCGGTCCGTCAGTCCGGGCGGCTGGGGGTTGCCGCGCTCGCCGCACTTACCTCCTCTCCTCGCCTGTTTCATTCTACTGATCCACACTACACTTTTGCTTAACTATGACATTTACTGATACACTTCTATTTTATGTTAAATAAACATTATTTGTTAAATGTAGTGCTCGGTGTGGTCTCCCCTTTTATGTTGCGGTCACTGTATGAGCCCAGTGATCGTAACATATGGGGGCTCGTCCGATTAGTCTCTGAGTTTAATGAGTAACGTTAGGCTGCTTTAATTCCTAGTAGTGGGCTACTAGCGTGTGTAGTGCTGCGTTATGTAATTCTGCCGGTAAAAGAATAAGGGAAGTAAGTTGAGTCTGTTAACGTTATCAGCTCGTGGATTGTTTTGGGGAGAGCCGCACTGATTTTTGTGTGTGTGTGTAGGAGGGAGAGTTAGAAAGGGGGGCGTTGTTTTTTCAGCCGTTCGGTGAGTGAGGTTCGGTAGCAGTTTGGGTGGCTGGACGGGAGATTTTGTGGAGCTTTGTTTTGTCCCCAATTAGTGCGCCGTGGCGTTGTGGGTCTAGCTTACTGTCACCGAGGTCTGAACGAGGGCACCGCCGTGGAGCACCGGCTGGAGTGACTTTGTCGGGACAGTACGACTCCAGCGGTATGGGTGAGTGAATTATCCTTGTTCTTGGACCTTGGTGTGAAGATAGGTTAGGATAGTAGGGGGGTAAATGTTAGGGGGATGCTCCAGCATTAGTCTGTCTGGTTACCTGAACTGTATCGACTTTAGAACCGGGTTGGCTGGGTGTGTAGTGGATTGAAAAGGGTCATGTTAGAGGAGTTTTTAGCAGCTCCGTCTGAGCGTTTGTTGGTGGGGTTAACTAGGGAACAGTTGTTAAAGGTGGCCGAGTATTACGCGATCGAGTTGCCGGCCGTAATAAAATCTGCTAAGAAGAAGGAATTTGTGGGTTTTATTCGCGAGTTCTTAAAGGAGAAGCAGGTTTTGCCAGAAGTAACCCCAGTCAGTCCTAGTCCAGAAATACAAATAAACGAGATTGCTGATATTTCTGAGTCTGTTGTTAAGTCGAAAATGCAGCTTAAGTCCAGCGATTTAACCTTTGAACAACAAAAACAACTGTTGAGAATAGAGATGGATATAGAATTGGAGAAAAAGAAGTTAGAGTTAGAGCAAAAGAAATTAGAATTTGAGCATTTTAAATTGGTGAAGGAACAGGAGATGCTGGAGAAGCGTTTAGAGCAGGAAAATGAGCAAAAACGTTTGGAAGGACACGAAAAAGAGAAAGACCGTTTGTTGGAATTAGAAAAACTTAGAAGTGGAGAAGAGGAGCGAGAGGTGGAAAGAACTAGACTGAGACTACTTTCTGAGGGGAGAATTGATCGAAATTCTACCGGTAAGGCAGATCTAGCTGGGATGATAAGGTTCCTGCCAAAATTTAACGAACGGGAACCGGATATATTTTTTTCGTTATTCGAGAACATAGCCACAGATCGTGATTGGGATGATGAGGACAAAACAGTACTTTTGCAAACTGTATTAGTGGGTCGCGCCCAAGAGGCGTTTGTGGCTTTGGCACCGGCCGAGAGAAAGAAATATAACAGCGTAAAGCAGGCAGTCTTAAAATGTTATGAACTTGTTCCAGAAGCTTATCGGCAACGTTTCAGAAATTGGAGAAAAGGTGAGAGACAAACCCATACCGAAGTGGCTAGGGATTTGAGTAGTTTTTTCAATCGTTGGCTTGCCGCTGAGGGTGTGGAAACATTTGATGCGCTGCGAGATTTGCTGATTCTGGAACAGTTTAAAAATATCTTGCCTGAGAGAATAGCGATTTATGTGAATGAGCATGAAGTTAAGACTGTTGTGGAGGCTGCTGTTCTCGCCGACGGTTTTGTGTTGACGCACAAAAGTAAAGTACGGGAGTATTTTCCACGTAATGAGTATGACCATAGGGAATATCGATCAGGTCGGGTTAAATTTGATCATCTAATGAAGAATAAAACACGAGAGACTGAGGTTGTTGGTGAGAGGTGCAATTATTGTTTGGAAAGAGGACATTGGAAGCGAGAGTGTCCAGTGTTGGGTGCGCGAAATAAGAGTAGAACTGCGAATGGAAAAGCTGTTGGTTGCGTGTCTTCGGTTGTGCGTTCAGATGGGCCTGTGGTGTTTCAACAGGATCAGTTCTTTAGTTCGGAAGTTAAAAAAGTCGTTCAGCCTGACGTTGGTGAGGAGAAAAATCTTGGAGCTGTGTCTGGGAGTGGGTGTGGAACTTCTGGGGTGTCTGATGTGTCCAACTATGCACCATTCATAAGTGACGGTTTTGTCTCGTGGGTAGGGGATGCGCACAGGGTCCCAGTGAAAATCTTGAGGGACACAGGAGCCTCAGAGAGCTTTATTTGTGCTTCGGTTTTGCCATTTTCTTCGGTATCAGATACTGGGAAGTGTGTTTTAATTCGGGGAATAGGCCTTGAGTCTTTCCCGGTGCCTTTGCACAGAGTTCAATTATTTTCAGGATTTGTGAATGGCGAGATTACAATTGCCGTGAGACCTTCTTTACCAGTAGATGGCATTGATATCATTTTGGGTAATAATTTGGGGGGGTGTTTAGTGTCCCCACCGCCTGTGGTTGCAGTTGCGCCTTTGCCATTAGAGGAGCCGGATAAGTTTTTGCAAGATTTTCCAGAGGTTTTTACTGCCTGCGCTGTGACACGTGCAATGGCTCGCGCGCAGATAGATTCACCATCTGATGTGTCTAAAATGTCTGTGTCTGGTTTGTTTATTCCAGAATTACCCGCGCCGTTGTCTTATGATGAGCTGGTGGAAGCTCAAGGGAAAGACCAGAGTCTGGAAAATTTTTTTGCTCTAGCTGCAGCTGACCCAGGTAAAGGTTATCTGGTGCAAAATGGTCTCTTGCTCCGAAAGTGGTCATCTTGTGTTGATCCTGATGTGGCAGATCAGGTGTTGCAGGTCATGGTACCTGAGAAGTATCGTGATTTAGTTTTAAAAACAGCACATGGGATAGAGTCTGGACATTTTGGGGTTAAAAAGACCTATAATCATATACTGCGTCATTTTTATTGGCCACGAATCAAGCGGGACGTAAGAAGGTTTGTGAGAACTTGTCATGTTTGTCAAGTGGCAGGGAAGCCAAATGCTACAGTCAAGCCTGCTCCCTTACAGCCCATTCAGTCCGTAGGCACGCCATTTGAGCACATCATTATTGATTGTGTAGGTCCTTTAACTCCATCAAAAACTGGATGTACATATCTGTTTACGGTAATGTGCCAGGCGACACGGTATCCGGCTGCATATGCATTAAGGGCAATAACCACGAAGTCCATTATGAAGTGTTTGTCGCAGTTTATTTCTGTTTTTGGAATCCCAAAGGTAATTCAAAGCGACCGAGGTTCGAACTTTACCTCCAAGACGTTTGCGGCTGCGTTGAAATTGTTACGTGTGAAGCACAATTTGAGCAGTGCCTATCATGCTCAAAGCCAGGGGGCGTTGGAACGTTTTCATGCAACCTTGAAGTCTCTGTTACGCGCATATTGCATTGAAATGAGGAAGGATTGGGAAGAGGCTTTACCATGGCTTTTGTTGGCGGCCCGTGGAGTGGTTCAAGAGAGCACAGGGTTTTGTCCTAACGACTTAATTTTTGGTCACAAAGTACGAACATCTTTGTCTGTGTTGAGCACTGAATTGGACCAGTCAAAAACCCCTGCTAGTTTGGTGGAATATGTGAATGGTTTCCGCCGTAAATTATTTTTGTCTTGGAAGCTGGCTAGGGAACATCTGAGTGCGGCTCAGGACAAAATGAAACAGCGGTATGATCGTAAGGCGGAGGCCAGGGTGTTTAATCCTGGTGATCAGGTGGTAGCGTTGCTGCCAATCCCAGGTTCGACTTTTACAGCAAAGTACTCTGGCCCTTTTACGATCATGCGTAAAGTCTCAGAGACAAATTATTTGGTGTCTACTCCTGAACGTCGGAGAGTAACGCAGCTTTGCCATATTAATTTGCTGAAGCCGTACTATTCCACATCTTCTGGGGTAGTGGGTGGTCACACGGACAGTCCTGTGGGATTGGCTGTGGTGGAGGAGCTGACGAACGTCGCTCAGGTGGCAGCTGAGGATGGGGTGCAGTTTCCGGACGATGCAGTTTTACATGGGTGTTTGAATAACACGCAGAAGTTGGCTGAACTGGATAGTATGTTGGGGCATTTAAGTGGGAAACAGCGTGATGAGTTAAAGGTTTTAGTTTCGGAATTTTTGTCTTTATTTTCTGACACTCCGACCTGTACAAGTTGGATCGAGCATGATATTGATACACAGGGTGCCCGTCCGGTTAAGCAGAGGTTTTATCGATTGCCTCTAGAGAAGCAGAAAAGTATGGAGGCCAGTGTTCAATATCTTCTCGATAATGGTCTGGCAAAACCATCCTATTCCAGCTGGGCATCACCGTGCTTATTGGTTAAGAAATCGGATCAAACATATAGGTTTTGTACAGATTATAGGAAGGTTAATGCATTGACAAAGCCCGATTCCTTTCCATTACCTCGTATAGAGGATTGTGTGGACCAGGTCGGTAGTGCACGGTACGTTAGTAAGTTTGATTTGTTAAAAGGGTATTACCAAGTACCACTAACATCGAGAGCGCAGGAAGTGTCTGCATTTGTTACATCCTCTGGGTTGTACTCTTATTCTAGGATGAGTTTTGGCCTTCGGAACGCTCCCTCAACCTTTCAACGTCTCATGAATAGGGTGGTTGCTGGGTTGGAGGGATGTGCCGTTTATTTAGACGACGTGGTCTGTTACGCCGATACGTGGGATGACCATCTGGCACGTATTCGTGCACTGTTCCAGAGGTTGGAGGCAGCAACTCTTACTGTTAATCTTGCTAAATGTGAGTTTGCTCAGGCCACTGTCGTTTATTTAGGTAAGGTAGTGGGCCAGGGTAAAGTGCGCCCAGTCAATGCGAAGGTTGTGGCCGTAGAGAATTTTCCCCCGCCGGCTACAAAGAAGGAATTGATGCGTTTTTTGGGTATGATCGGTTATTATCGTAGTTTTTGTTGTAATTTTTCTACGGTAGTTTCCCCGTTGACTAATTTGTTAAAGGGTACGGCCAAGTTTGTTTGGACGGCCGAGTGTCAACAGGCATTTCAAAATGCCAAGCTGTTATTGAGTTCAGCACCGGTCTTGGCCGCCCCCAAATTGGATCAGCCATTCCAGCTGCAGGTTGACGCGAGTCAGGTGGGGGCGGGTGCCGTTCTTTTGCAGAGCGATGAAAACGGGGTTGATAAACCTGTTTGTTATTTTTCGCGAAAATTTAACAGGCATCAGTTTAATTACTCCGTAATCGAGAAGGAGGCTTTGGCGTTAATTTGGGCACTGCAGCACTTCGAGGTTTATGTGGGAGGGGGGTTACATCCAATTGTGGTTTATTCTGACCATAATCCCCTCACTTTCCTCCAGTCATTGAAGAGTTCTACCAACCAACGCCTCTTACGTTGGGCACTATTTTTACAACCTTTTCGTTTATTCATTCGGCACATCCGCGGCGTGGATAATGTGTTAGCTGACGCACTTTCGCGCGCCCCGGATGGGTCAGTTTAATGGTGTCTGTTCTTCCCGCTCAGTCTGTGTCTGTTCTGCTTGCCTTAAATAGCTGTCCATGGTACCGGGATTTGCTGGTTGCAGAATGTGGTAAGGGTGGTGTGGGTAAGAATGGTCACTGTGGGTCCAGTTATTCTGTTAGGAATGAGGTGCACTTGGGAAAGGTGGTAGGAGTGAGTTTTCTGTGTGTGTGAGTGTTAGTTAAATTGATTTATTTGTTTTTTCTATTTTTGTATAAATTTATTAGTGATTATGGGAGCTTGGTGGATTTTTCAGAGTCCCATTAAAATGGGTCTCTGTCATCAAGGGGGGGGTGATGTCATGACCGGCTTTGCCGTGTTATTGGGTAACGTGTGTTTGTCTGTGTTTTATGGTTGCTGTCTGTCTGTTTGAGTCCTACAGGTGGAGCTGTAGGCTGGCTGTGAATGTAGTGACTGGTTAAAAGAGGCTTTCCGGGAGCTGGCGCTCTCTCTTTCCTCTTCGGTCCGTCAGTCCGGGCGGCTGGGGGTTGCCGCGCTCGCCGCACTTACCTCCTCTCCTCGCCTGTTTCATTCTACTGATCCACACTACACTTTTGCTTAACTATGACATTTACTGATACACTTCTATTTTATGTTAAATAAACATTATTTGTTAAATGTAGTGCTCGGTGTGGTCTCCCCTTTTATGTTGCGGTCACTGTATGAGCCCAGTGATCGTAACAGGAGCATTAACAAGGAAAATGGTAAGAAAATAGATTTTTTTGAACAGTTATATTTACTATAGTAGGCCTATATAGTCCTATATGTGTTTTAAAATAAATGTGTCTTAAACTTGTTAATTTTCTTTGATTAAACCTTTAATATAAAGACAATCTGTTAAGCATCTACAACATTTCTTAATCAAATACTAAGTTATTTTACTGCAAAAGACTTACAGAACTGACACAGGGATAATGTAAATTTAATTTCTGTTCGCATATAATAATGTGATCTAAAATAAAAGACAGGCAAAAGTCAAAGAGAAATACTAACACATGGAAATGTGATAAGCAGGCATAAATTGGAGAGCTTTCTCATGTCAGCTGTGATGTCTGCTTCCACAGCTCTAGGGATCATCTCACTCTAACCGCAAGTCTAAATCACACAGATCGCATGAATCATCAGGTTAGTGGGGTTATGTATGGATGTTTGTTTTTTTTTACTTATGAAATATGATTCACATTCTAAGTTTTATAGCTCTGCATAACTTCTGACATGACCCATTTTTTTTTAACTTAAGACATGTACCAGACTCGGTGGAACACACTGACATCTGTACTTATTCGGTAAGAGAGTGTAAAACATCTTAAAATATGCCATGTATTAGAAGTTAACTGAAAAGAGTGCGCTTTATAGGGAGGTTTTTCCTAGGACACAGGCTTCTAAATCTGTATAGATGATTATGCGCATAAAACCACTTCTTGCCTTTTTCATATTTTATTTAAGGTGAGCAATGCTGGTTCTGTAACACGATAACAACAGCGTCCAGAGGTCCATGGTCATACCAACAGACGGGGCAATGACACGACATCACAACAACACTGAGGAAAGTGTTGAAACATATCAACATGTGGTCATGAAGAACGGCCGCGCTGTTGAAACTGAAGACATCATGTTTTATTCAAATGATTAAAGGCTGCTGAAAAAGAGAAAATGTTTTATGTTTTAACTTGTGAGGGGTGAAACGATATCTGCTGTGTATTCTCATCTCAATTATATCTTTTGTCAATAAACTGATACTTTTAGAATTTGTAATTTAGTATCTTTAAATTTGCATGTCCTTCATTTCCCCCAAACTAGAACAAATCACTTAATTGATCACTGCACCAATAGCTATTAACATCTAATCCAGTCCAGAAGTGGTTCTTATTATTGTGTCATGCATGCCTGAGAGTCTATAAGTAAAGAAACTGATCTCAAGACTCCAAAAAAGACTACACAAAAAACAAGAAAGCACAGAAATCATTTAAGAAATTACAATCATTTTTCAAAGACAAACCTTTTTAGCCAAACCAAGCTTAATTTTTTAATGCCCTCCTAAGACCCCAAAAGTGTGTGTATTGTTTTTTTGCATCATCACATTGTTTGCTGCATAAAAAAAAAAATGGGGAAAATGTTTGAAAAATGATACCTTATTCCTATTTTAAGCTGAGTTCCTCTATAGAGACTCACGTATTAGAGAATAATGTTGGTGTTTAGAATATGTTTCTATTTTGCATTTTGACAGTAAAGGTTTTAGGTAAACGTCCATCTCAACCAAACTTTCTACAAAAATTCTTAACTATGTTATAAAATATATTACAGAATGATATGATATACTGTTTTACATTACAGAATATGTGTGTAAACATGGCTATACGTCGGTATTCCCTCTATACACGACATCTATACAGATTGAAGAGCAAGCAGAGAGTGCTGTCATGATCAAACCTCCATATTTTGGTCTTTCAGATTTTTTTTTTTTTTAAATAAACAAAGAATGCCCTGAGTGTGCTCTTTGTAGTACATTCAAACTGAAGTTTCATTGAAATTTGTTAAAATATGATATCCTCTTCAGAGGACAAATTTATGGGTCCAAGGAGGATATATTCTTTCTTGATAAAAATATATGCACATCTGACTGAATTAATAATGTTTTCATTTTTTCATACTGGTTAAACTGAATCAAAAGCAAAAGTAAAATAGTATGTGCAGTTTTTAGAATTTGGAATCATAACATCATTACATGGTAAAGGGTTCCCGGAGAGGCACTAAAAACATGTTTACTGTTATGCCTGTTCGACATGAAAGAAAAGGCTAACCAGATCTCAAGAGTCAGCTATCTAACAGTCAATTTTATATATCAGCCAAACAACAACACAAGGACTCCTGCCTGATATTCATATCATTTTTAATAGTGCTCTCTGATTACAAAGATCTCACAGAATTTCCAAAATACTTGCATGAAATTGTGTCTGCCATTGCCTATGATCTAACTAAAAAGAAAAATGTCATTGTAAAATACAGCGGAGGAAAATATTTTGCCTTGTCAAGGTCATGATATTCACTGCATCTCTTTCAGTTTCTCTTTTGCCTGCGTCAGGAACATTCCCACTGACAGATGGGTGGAGATATTGGTATTTGAAACTTATTTAAATCTCTGTGGGTCTCAAGTAAGGTCAGTTTGCATTTAGAATTTTGAAGAAGAGCATCAAGGAAAATGGTAAGAAAATAATGAATTGCATTTGGCATGTTTTATTAAAGTATTCAGAATTTGCCATAGATATTTTTTAATTTCTTTAATCATAATCAGTTCAGTTTTGATTAAGAAATAGCTAAAATATAATGTATATAATATAAATAATGTATATAATATAAATAATAAATAAAAATATATATACATTTGTTTTTTGTTCATAATGTTGCAATAATATTTTGGCAATTTAAAATAATACATTAAAAGCAAAGAGAAATACTAATGAATTACAAGAAAATATTTGATAAAAGAAAAGGCATTTAGATTTCTCATGTCACCTGTGATCTTTTCTTAGGCAACATTATCATACTGCCGTCGCTGCAATTCTTCTTTAGAACAGATTGCACCAAACATGTATGTATATTTATGGGGTTATATGTTTTTATAGGAAGATTTGTTTTTACCTGTGAAAATATAAATGCTTTAACATATTCCAAGCTGCATCAACACTTCTTACACGACTCATTTTTAAAATTAAGGTATAGGTGTAACTGTGACCCGAACAGTGAGGAACAGGAACAGCACAACCCTTTTGCTCTGGTAAGAGTGTCAAACAAATTCCTAAATATTTCTTTACAAGCAATGAAGTCCAAATTATTATTTTTATTTAATTTAAACTTTCAAGGACCATGTTTAGCCTATTACAAACCCAATAACAAAAAGGTTCAGTCAGTAAGTTACAACATGTAGAAAAACATTTCTTATTTTATGTTTTCTATTAAATGCAGGCATTGTTTCAGTCAAACAACAGCGTCCAGAGGTCCATGGTCTTCCCAACAAACGGGGTAATGACTCGATATCACAACAACATTGAGAGAGGTGTTCAAACACTTCAACGTGTGTTCATGAGGAACGGCCGCGTTGTTGAAACTGAAGAATACAGGTTTTGATGTTTAGCACCACATCAATGTATGATTCATATAATGAAATTCTAAGTAGCATGCTTGTGAGGGTTTATAAGTTATATGCTGTGTATTCTCAGGGATTTCTTTTGTCTGCAAATTGAGTTTCATTTGATCCATAATGTGTTGACATGTAGGCATTAAACCTTAAGTGAACTTTCAGAAAGCAGTTGAGTTGCCTGATAGTAAAAGAAACTGATCTCAAGGCTCCTAGACAGACTGAACAGAAAGAGATCCAAAAAATACTTTAAGAACCATATTTAAAAAAGTTATTGATTACAAGGAATTAGAGAGGAATTTACCGATTAAAGGCTGCTTGAAAATAAGAAAAATGTGTTTTTAATGTAATGAAAATGTCTTTCTGTGCCGTTTCATATCTTATGCAAGTATAAAATATTCTATACATAAAATGATGATGACTGCTGTATGTATGCTTCATCTAAATTAAATGTTAATTCTGTCTACTGACTATGTGCTTTACTATACTTTAATTTGTCATGACATCAACTTAGTGCATGTAAGGGTTGATAAGTGAAATACTGTGTATTCTCAGTGATTTCTTTTGACAGTAAACTGAGTTGGAAGTCCATAATGTGTTGACATTGCTATTAAAGTGTACAAATTCGATCGCTATTCCCACCATTAACTATTAACATCAAATCCATTTAGCTATTTAATGAGGCTTCCTACACTGTAAACTAAACACAGTAACGAACAATGACATTCATTTTACCATTATCAATCCGAGCGCGAGTCCAATGATGAAACACTAGAAGAACCATTCATTCAACCCGAACCTCCATCGCAAGGACGACTCGAGCAGGACGCTTCAGTGATTCACTACTCAGTTTGAGGTAACGTACATTATGAGATGTTGCTATTCCTCACCATCAGCATTAACAAGTGCATGTCCATCAACCGATTATTTTACTTGTACTAATTTATTTACAGAGTATGTTTCTAATATATTGCGGTGAACACGTGGAAACTGTATCAATAACAGTGCATGTAGGCTATGCAATGTATACATTAGCCTAGCTCTAGCGTGAATGACTGATGTAACATAAACGTTGGTAAAACAAATCCTGCTCCATGCTTAATCTTTCCTCAAAGTACTGAGAACGAAAGACAATCTGCATTAATAGACAGAGTTTTATGAAATAGTGGCCCACAGCTGATTAGCTGACTCCGATATTTGAGAAGCAGTAAAATAAAGGTAACAGGAAAAGTTTAGGATTATACTGCTGTAGTATCATGGTAAAGATTATTTTTTACCACCGATTCTTCCCATGCTCGTTTTTGGGCAGTGGAAAAAAAAATTCTTCACCGTCATAGTAGAGAACAGCGTCTCCTCGACATGATCTCTCCAGTATCCACAGGATCAGCTGCCGGTTTGAGGTTTAAGTTTCCCTGGTGTGCGTGCAATAAGTGGGCGAGCTAATGTTTCGTCTTGACGTCACGACGAACCGGCTTATGACTCGTTTGAAAAACAATTCAGTTCATTGACACAGAGTCAACACTTACTTTTGAAAGACAATAACTTTATATACGGTGCACTTTCAGATTTAAAACTTTGCAGGATGTTTTCATTCACTTAGAGCTATATTACACACTACATCAAAAATCCATGATAGGAGCCCTTTAAAATAAATTTAAAAATCACTTTAACCACTATAGAGCTCCACTATATGCTATTTGCTATTTGAATAACCAAATCTTTTATCTTTTCTTTTCACAAGTTTTTCCAGTTGGATTCATGTCTATTAGCCTATAAAATCACAATTATAACAAAAAAACTTTTTGTCAAAGTTTAGCATTTTTTGTACTGACAAAAGTCAATAATGTTACATTATGATTAGAATCAAACCTGAACAAGATGTTACAAAGAGAAATGTTTTATAATTTATAAGATTATATAAGATGTTTTTTAAGATTTTATAATGTATTTCAATCATCTGTTTCTAATATAATTCTACAATTTTAATCAACATTTCATTTACTAACAGTAACAGAACAAAAATGTACAGAAATGAACAGTTATATTACATATTAAGTAAAATACATGACATGAACATCAAAATGCAATGAAATGCAATGAACTGACCAGCAATAACAAATGAGCAAATTAAGCAGTAAAAAAAATGTAGTTAAAAAAAACAGTGAAAGGGGAAAAAATTGAACAACTAGGAACAATAATTGGTGGTGTCATCAATACAGTCTCGTTTACAGTACACTGCAGGTGTTTGCGTCAGTGCACTGCAGGCACTGGCAGTAGGCCTATGCATAGTAGGCCTATAACCTTACAAATGTATTCCTGATGTGTGTGTGTGTGTGTGTGTGTGTGTGTGTGTATTTTGGAAGTTTTTTTGCAAAAAGTCTAGCCTATGTGATCTGCGTTGTTTCTGCGTTCTTTCGTTACTGCGTTGATGATGAATTTTGTTTATATTTACTATGCGGGGTCTCCAGGGGCCCCCGAAGACAAACGTGTCACTATTTTTTTCACACTAACATAAAAACAGATATCATTCCATTATTTTTTTAATGTTTTTTTTTAAAAATGTTTTTTCTTTCTAGAAAGTGTTTAGAGCCGTAGAAAGTTTCATACCGTTTGGACAGAGGAAAAAAAAGGAGTTTTTTTTTTTTAATTATTTGAGTAAAAGTAATTTGCGGGTTAAAAAGACCTCTAAGATAACCAGAAGGTTAATCTGGCGCGAGAGATCACTGGGCCTACTTCCTCTTTACTACTTTACAGAACGAAATAACACGAATGAACATCAGAAAATATGTTGAAAGATACAGCCTAACTTACCGAAATCCGTATCATGTCTCTCATGTAGGCCTAATCGCTCAAACAGTGTTTCAACCACAGAAAGACGTCAATAAAACAGCTTGCAAACAATAGGGCCTATGTCACGTAACTCAGAAAAGCATTCGTTTAGCAGCAAGACCGTAGCCTACTCGACAGTCGCCACCAAGTGGACAGGGATGAGAATTACAGTTACAAGTCGCAATCAGATCAACCTTAGTGTAATCTGTCAAAATGACGGATGGATTTCAGATTTTTCCGTCACTGCTAAAAAAAAATCATCCTTGACGAAAAATTTTCGGTTAACGCGACCTCCGGACGAAAGCGAAATTTGCTTGCAAGCCAGTGCCTTTCTGTTTATAGCTTGATTGGAGATGACTAAATCTATTCATTTAAAAGATGGATACACCCTCAAATTTCTGTTAAGTTATTTCCTGAAAAGCATATCCTACCTTTAATCACTAATGACTGGAAAAGAGAAAATGAATCTTGGAAGTACCAGGTGAATTAATGCCATGCATCACAAGACAAATGCAAACAAATCTGTCAGTAACATTTATCATCTGTGACTTTTGCGAAGACAGGCTTTTCATGGCATTTAAAAAGTTTTAACCGATTAAAGGTTGTTTGAAAAATAAGGAAAATGTCTTTTTAATGCTGTTTGAAAAATAAGGGAAATGTGTTTTAAATGTAATGAAAATGTTTTTTTCTTTCTGTGCTGTTTCATATCGTATGAAATATATAAAATGATGATTGCTGTATGCTTCATCTAAATTAGATGATTCTTTCTACTGACTATTTGCTTTAAAGCCTTGTTCTGGCATGAAACTCTAGAAGGCGCAGACTGATAGGTCCTTAATTCATTTGGTAGTGATCACATCATTTTCTATATCGCGCACCTTATTGGTTGCTGTTGCATCAGCAGCCAATGAGCTGCGGCTCAACATTCAAATACGGGTAGTGTTGGTGTTAGCAGTCTGCAGCGCCCTTTCAGAAACCCTCCACCTTCCCCAGCTCCACCTGTATAGATCTGCTACGGGGGTTCTTTTATTTATGTTACATGTGCAGCAGTAGCAGAAATATGTCTTACATGTTCAGTAATGTCTGTGAATGTATTCGCAGTAGCCAGTCTCTGTACTTGCTCTGCCGCAGCAGCGTAAGATCTATTCCACCAAGACCAAATAGACATTAACATTGCCATATCCATTACCGTGCCAATCTCTCAGAGAGTTGTCATGACAGAACTATACTGTAATTTGTTATGGATTTTTTCAAACCTCTGAATCATCACATCAGCTTAGTAGCCTGTAAGGGTTGATGAATGAAATGCTGTGTACTTTTGTTTTTTTTTCCATATTTTTTTCATACAGGTAAATTTGATTGTGTAATGAAAAATGACTAGAAATTACATACTATTCATTCATATGTATTTACGGTATATTGCCATGCATGATCATCTACAGAAAGACTGATCTGAAGACTGAACAAAACAAGAAAGATCAGAAAACCTTAACATTAATTTTCCAAAGATGGTATTTAACAATTTATTCATTAATTATAGAGAGCTGTGATGAATTATGGGAACAAATGGGATGACAGGGATCTCTGGTGGTGGAACAGAGAATTCATAAGAGAGGAACTGGAAAAATTTTAAATTTCTATATTTAAAATTTCTATAGATATATATAGGCCTACTCAAAAATCATCAAATGCATATTAAATACAATTCAGAGATTCAAAAACAAATTAAACCTTTACAGTTTACAGTCGAATCCATCTGGACTAGAGACATTTCGGACTTCTGTTGCATTGAAATGCATTAAAAAATGTCTTGTATCATGGAGAAAACAACCAACATGGCTTATAAATGATCTCGATTGAGTGTTTATTGTGTAATTAAAATTCTCTGTACTGTATGGTTTGCCCTTTAAAGTTTTTTACTTTCTGTTTTACTTTTAGATTACATGACCGATAGTGGGTAGAGATCATCTGGTGATAGTTTTTTTTTTTTTTGTCTGTCTGTCTGACTGTCAAGACGCTGTTTTCAAGACATTTGTTTTAAAGACTGCACTACCAGTCACAAAAACTGTAGGCCTACTATTTTTTTTTGGCGAGTCATTTGAGAATCATTGAAAATCTGGTGATGTGCAAATGTATATTATGAGAAAATTAAACAGTTTTTTGACGTTTGATGCATGCAAACCTGTTGTTGGAGACTCCAAAACAACATTAGGAAACTTTAAAAAATCCATGATAGGGGCCCTTTAAAACGAGCAACACAACTGTTTGCCACTGTTTGAAAAATAAATGATCATAACATTTCAATTGAAGCCTGTTTTTATTCCATTAAACCGACACTGATCATAATCAAACAATATGGGATATTAGCCCGTTCTCACGTAAATACGTGTCTATAGCACTTGGTGTGTTTGTTATTTATACGCGAAAAGGAGCTTTTACGTGCATATGATACGCAGTTTTCGCGTGCATATGATACGCAGTTTTCGCGTGCATTTGATACGCACTTCATTGCGTGTAATAGATGGGTTTCCGATGACGTCACATTTCTCCCGCAACTCCTTACGGCGCCATCTTGTGTGTCAAGTGGGTCAAGCGTTTGTGTTACGGAGCATGATAATAATTAAACTTGGCATTATTCTGAACATGAAAATCATGCGATTATTCTCCGTTTGGCTGGAGTTAATGTTCAGTGCTGCTCTTGTGAACATTTAGAGGTTTTTGTGCTCTGGAGATGTGACACTTTATCTAATCATTTCCAAGATGGGCTAGCTAAATGCGCTAACGTTAGCTCTCATCGGCTGTCAAATCGCTGTACCCAGGCGGCTACTATCGACACAGCCCTTGAGAGGTGTTGGCTGGGCAAAACAACACTCTGACGATTGTCCACCTTCATCACTTTCTCTGTGGCCACATCAGCTGGTCGAGCCAGAGGCTAACTTACACCTGGAGCACATCGCTCCGTGCTTCTGCTCTCCATCTCTCTCCTACACTAAATTAGTTCGGAGCGTTGTGTTGTTGTTGTTGTTGTTTTTTTTTACCCAGATGGTGTTGTCTTGACACTGAGTCTAAATGTACCGTATAATAAGGGCTGTGCAGATATCAGCCGCCTGGCTACAGCGATGTGAACCGTCAATGCAGGGCTCCAGACTAACTTTTCCACGACGGAGTGAGAGCAAGACAGCGCTTAGTTTGGTGACGGTGAAGTCTTGTTTACACTTTCGTTGAGGGAGTGCGCGCGCGCGACCGGCTCTCTCTCTCTTTCTGCTCGTTCTTTCAGTTAAACATGCGTCCGTCCATAGACTGTAAAAAATAGGTCCTGTCACAAGCGCAGCAGTTCATGTACATTATTCACCGATCAAATAAGAAATCAAAAATTTGATTGAACGAATAACACACAGATTTAAAACACGTACAACAAAAATTACCTCAACACAAAAGAGTCAAAAATACTTGGGTAAATGAAAAGGCGGTAAACATCAGGTAAACATGAGCATGACAGACGGGCTTTGATGACAGCTTTGACACACAACATGGCGGCGCGCCGCAGAGGATAATGGGTAATTAGAGAAACGGAAACCCATCTATACACACGCACCCAACACCACTAATTCTACCCAAACGTATAATACACACGCACCCCACACCACTCCTAAACCTACCCTTAACAACCCATGCGTATCATATGCACGTAAAAACTCATTTTCACGTATAAATAACACGATAAACACACTACGTGATATAGACACGCTCTTTCATGCCTCATCTCATGCGTGTTTCTTTAAAAACAAAGTGGCAGTTTCTTTCAGTTTGTATTTCAACCACTAGAGGGTGTGTTTGGTCACAAATAATGTTCATCCAAGTTCCAACTGCAGGAAGTTGGTTTAATAATTGTAGATATTTTTGTAATAGACAAAGAAGAAATAAACAGTATAATTTTTAACATATCTGTAACATTAATCATAAGCACGAATACGGTTTAAAAAAAAACAAACGATTTTCTGTTTTTCCCCCCCATGGCACCGTCTGGGTGTGTATTTCTCTGGAACGTTTCAGTTTAACAATAAATGCATTCTTATGTACATGCATGTTTCTTGTGTCTCCCAACCTGTTTGATAACATTTCCCAGAAGTCAAAGCAGGGGCTAAACCTGCTTTTCAATAGGAAAACTTACGGCATACTTTTCATAACATAACGATGGGAAAATAATAGATAATGAAAAAGCTATTACACACTAGCCTACTAAAAAAGAAAAATCTTTCTTTCTTTCTTGCTTACAGAATGAATGAATATATGGATGGGCTTGTCTTAAATTGTTCCAAAAAGCATATTGCATTTCAATAAAAGCAAAAACATTTTAACTTTTGTATTTATGTTAATCGATTCCAATTAGCTTATCAGTTCTATAGCACACCCTTATAAAAAATAAGTATAGGCTACTTCAAGTTCATTTTATATGCTTAACTAAAGCTAAAGTAGGCCTATACGTAGCTAAGTACAGTGGTGTAGTGCAGGTAATACGCAGGTATACGGCGTATACCCACTTCTTTTTCAGTCAGCATTGCGTATACCCACTTCTAAATCCCCTCTGATGCGCATCATTTAGTAGCTTATCCAATCTCATGTGAACAAAAAACACCCAGTAAGGTTTTTTTGTTGTTGTTGAGTGTAGCCTATAATGATAGAAAGTAAAATAATTCCTAATATTAACTCTTTTGGTGCTGCAATGATTCACCCATCGCGACGATAACTGACCTTCTCATCTGAGCTGCTTCAGCGCTCAAACACCCGCTCGTCAATGTCTAAATGTTTGAGACCAATCAAAGCAAGCGAGATTTTTGTTCACAGAAGCGCGAATCCCAACGCGACGCTTCACTTAACGATCATACAGTGCGGGATAAGATGCAGCTAAAAAAACAGCTTTTTTTTTTTCGATAGAAGTTTTAAATGACCGACAGAAAAAATCAGTTTGATCAAAGACAGTGGAAATTATAAGCTCAATTTAACAACACAAGCACCCTATTATAAATATATTGACATTTTTATTGTATAAATATATTTGTATAACGTTACCTCGAATGTGTTGTTTGTATCACTCACGCTTGTCTGTGTTTGCGCAACTTGCATCATTAAGCCAGAAGGTGGCGACAAGTGACTATCTTTATGAGTGAGCAATTGAACCATTGATTAAATTATCAGAATAGTCCAAAAACATTGATTAATTTAGGAAAGAAAAAGTAGCTGAAACTGATCATTGATGCTCATTGATGCTCATGTGCCTCTGGACACAGAAGGATTGCATTGGCATTTGTTTGAAATGTAACATCTATGCAAAATAATCCTTGAATCAGTTCTTATTCAAGGCCATTCAGACATTTAAACTGATTCTCATGTTTAAGAATCTGATAAAATACTTCATGCTACTGCCCACCGACATGCTTTTAAAGCTACTGTTGTCCATTTTTTTTGGCCTTCAAAACACCTTAAAATGCTCATGTCGAGATCAGGAAAATCAAAATTTTCTAATTTATGGGAACTCTGTATTTATAAAACCCTGTGTATGACCCTGATATGCAAGAATACTAGTAATTCTATGTTCTATTCTATTAATTCTATTCTATATTATATAGTCTTGCATATTCAATACTAATATGCAAGACTAGTCTTACATGTCACTGTTTATAACAGAGCGTTGCTGGGACGCTTAAAAAAATATTGGGGGCATAAATTAAGAGTATACCCACTTCTCCAGGCACCACTACATCACTGGCTAAGTATACTACTATCAATTTACTAGAAGAAGTATACTTGTAAGTGATCTGTTTCAATACTACTTGGGATCAAATTGGTCCATTTTTAGTGTATAAAAGTAGGCTATACTTTAAGTGTAACAGTAGGCTAAACTTTGAGTAGCCATAGCCATACATCTAGTTTATCTTCGTTTTTACGTTACGTTCAATTTAATTAACACTAACCCTTTTGTAGTTCATTTTAACTAGGCCTACAATTAATGATCTAGAGGATATTAATGTCAGTGAAATTTATGGACAAAATCATAGTGATCTACGCTGTCGCTAAGTATTATCTGCTGAATTAGCAGTGCGCGTTATTTGCAGTTCGTTTTTCCAACCGCCAGAGGGAGTGTGTGAACAGGAGATCTTCTTTCAGTGAAAGGGGCATTGCTGTGAACGAGAATGTGTTTGTAAATTTAAAGTAAATCATATCATTTGATTTTATATTTATTGACACACATATTCATGTGTGAATA
Source organism: Semotilus atromaculatus (assembly GCA_031834385.1). Taxonomy (NCBI): domain Eukaryota; kingdom Metazoa; phylum Chordata; class Actinopteri; order Cypriniformes; family Leuciscidae; genus Semotilus; species Semotilus atromaculatus. The sequence goes on along the minus strand of JAULUF010000019.1, from coordinate 12,904,825 downwards.
GTTGATGATCATTTCACTTAGATAAAAGTGACATTTAACAAAACAAATTGTCTACGAAAAAAATAAAAGCCACCCTCCAATCTTAACCTTGCCAGTGTGACAAAAATAATTTCTTTGTACACTACTTGTCAAACATTTGGACACACTTGACAAATTATGTTTCTTGCCATCTTAAAAATATTTTCATATAAATGCTGCTTAAACGTATGAGATTGGTTTTTAAACACATAATAATAATACATAATATAATAATGACCTAATTATAAAAAATAATAATAAGTGTTTTCCATCACCTGAGGGTGTGAGCATCATGTGACAGTGAGAATCTGAATCATCACTGGGGTGTGTCAGTGGTGAAGCACCTCTAATGATTGGCTCACAGAGGAGAAAGAGTGCCAGAGAGATACATTACCTCATAGCAGAGGAAAAAGAGATGAGCTCATACTCACCTGACTCATATTCCCAGCTCAGAGAAGCATTTACACTCAATGCAAAGACCCGAGTGTTTATGTGAGGGAGAGAGAGAGAGAGAGAGAGAGAGAGAGAGAGAGAGAGAGAGAGAGAGAGAGAGGGAGGGGGGGGGGGGTCAGTCAGTTTTCGCATGAAGACCTGAGTGCATTCTAATATCTCTTGAAATATAAATGATAAACTAAGGAATTGCAAAATAGAAAATAAAAAGGCATAAATGGAGTTAGAATATCTTAGAACAAATATTTTATTATTATTATATACTATTATTCATTGTTATTTATTATTATTATTTACAAATATATTAACACAAATCGCATAATCCATATTAAGTGTGATTGATTAATTAATATTGAATTCATAATGTAATATCAGTATCAGACCAAATGCTGAAATTCTTATTCCACATGCTTGCGTTATTACTTTTTAATATTCTCAACAACAACAACAAAATCATGAAAAATAATAATGCAAGCAAAATTTCAGCATCAGCTCTAAACTGATAATCATATAATCTACGAAATCATAATTAGTTGATAAAACATACATTTTTTTCTTAAAATTACAGTTTTGTCAAGAAATTAAAGAACAAATTATTTCAATATGTTCTATTATGTAGGCTATTAGTTAAGTTTGAGGTATTAATGCTGACTGATTCATTTCATTGTTATATGACACCACATTACGGCATGGCATGCGTACTGACAAATGCTCTGCTGGATGATGTCATATTAGGTCATCATTTACAGTATGTGGGTGTAGTAAGTACAATATGAGTATATGCAAACATATTGCTTCTGCGAGGAGAGAGAATCTTCAGCACAGACTTCAAAAGACGTTTCCAGTGACTAGACATGCAGGTTCTGAGTTGAAAGACAAAAGGGGGACTTTCTAAACAAAAGACCCAGGCCCACAGACAGGCTGGCCAGGAAACATGATCTGTTATCCATAGTTGATATTGATTCAGGCCTTGGGCTCCCAGTAGACAGCATTAATGGAGGCAACTGACCTTTTGGACATACTGACTGTCACTAAGGTGCTGGCTCTGATCCAGAATGTGTGAGAAAGACCCGTCCTGTACATCTCATATTAGTGTTGCCATCTGATGGACTGATGCTGCAATGATCTCCTTAGAAACTCCACGTGCCAAACTGTTTGACTGGCCATATATATGACTATTTATGACTGACTATATATGCCACGAGAAGAATCTTTCTTAAGAAATTAGTCGAATACATGCTTGCCTTTGATGGTAAAGAAATATGACATTCTGTGATTTTCTATAGTCAATATGCATGTAAATCAAAGCAGCTGCAAGATTTTGCAAACTAAACTACAGTCTCATGTTACTTGTCACTATAACCATTTTTTTTCACACCTGATGCCATGCATTCAGTTATAAGTCTAAAACTGCATATCATCCACACACACACACAGATATACTGTATATGTGTGTGTTGCAATTTTAGAGCATGTGTTAATTATAACTTCTGTTGACCAACATTTTTATTAGTGTTTGAACTGTTACCTAACCCTAGCTTGCCTATAAATCATATTTAATAGGTTTGAATGTGACAACTTACCCCCATTTAGTGTGATTAGAAGCCCTACTTCAAGGTCAACACATGTTAAATTAATCAAATACTTTTTGGATAACACATGCATTTTTCAAAACTATAGGCCTATATATATATATATATATATATATATATATATATATATATATATATACATACATATATATTATTATTATTTTATGTCCAAAAGCTTTTTCATTGTATAATTATGTCAGTACAGATTAGTAACTGATTTTCACAAATAAACCCACCCTGAAAATATTCACTGGGGGTAAAAATTGTGTGTTATTAATTAGCTTGATAGCCTATTAACAAAATGTTTCTTTCTTTTTTGTATCAGTTCTACAATTCAAGCTTCATTGTGTTTGTATTATTATTATTATTATTACTGTTATTATTGTTATATCTGCTGCTGTTGTTGTTGTTCCAGATTTCATCTTTGCCGCCAGGCGTGGCATCATGAGGACAGTGGCGTCTGAGGTGGAAACACGAACGCTCTTTGTTCAAGGTTTGCCTGAGATGTTGCTAGACACGTGCTCTCTCTCTCTCTCTCTCTCTCTCTCTCTCTCTCTCTCCACCATGTGCAGTGCAGATCCTGCAACGTCTGTGTGATAACTCCCCATGTCTCTTCTTCTTCTCGCTGGCCGTGTGCTCTTCCTCTCAGTGTTACAGCACTCCATGCGCAACGGTAGTCCAAACAACAACTCAGTGACCCGCTGCAACCAACGGCAAACAGGGTGGGCGGCGGACCCCCGAATTATGTCAGTTTAACTCTTTCATTCTGGGGAAATACTGGGGACAGATGTTTCAGTTCCTATGCTTAAAAAAAAACACGAATATTCTCCGGAAAATCCAATTGATCAAGTATCATAACAGAACGGATGTTGTTGAAAATGTAGAAAGCAGCTGGACGGTGTTGTTTTCAGGCGCACATGTGTTCTCATTCTGGCACGCCTCTCCTCACAACAGAATACGATGAACTATGATGTTGAAGCCTAATATTTACGCATAAAATTATGTTTTGGATTATTCATTAGGAGTGAGTTGTGGGTTGCTACAAAGGAGTCTGAAATGCAACGGGATGGATGGGTGGATGGATAGATAGATAGATGGATGGATGGTGACTGTCTCAGCGAGGCAGGGCATGGCAAGCTGTTTAAACATTTATTCTTATATTTCTCAAACTGCATCAAAATGTACTGTAAATACTAACACAATAGGCTATTATAAAAATGTACATAAATTAATTTAAAAATAGCAAACAAATGTCATAGTAGGCAACAAGCGTAGTCTTGTGTAATGCTGTAGGCTACTGCACTGGTGTTCACATTCATATTTTTATGAATGATGGTGATAACACACTTGTTGAGCTTTCATAATAATTAAACTACACCATGCAAAAAACGAAACAAATGGCTTTTTTTTTTTAAATGTCCCATAAATGTAACTGGATAATAGTACTACTAACAATAAGCAAAAATAGTAAAATAATAATGCAAAATATTAAAATATGTATAATGTATATAATTTGATTGGGTTTACAGGCAATATTTTGTGTTTAAGTAGGCCTAATGATAAAAAAAAATTGTTGCTGTATTAATTCTACTTTTATTAATAAATAAATGCAGCCTCGGTATGACAGATGTATCCCTTTTTTATTCAAAATATTCCTAAATTTGTTAATTGTATCATGAACTATATGATGTATTCCAATTATCAAATATGTGGAAGTGAATGTTTTTTGTTTTTTAAACACCTTTATTGTGATCGTGTTAGTTAACCTATAACGCGTGATGGGCGCCGGCCCTACAAAACAATCACAATATGTATATATTTCAAATTTGATGCATCTTTTGTTTTTATTGTTGATTTTTGTTATGTTTTTGTTGCTAAAATATATATATATTTTTTACTTATTAAAAAAGTGGAACAAAAACAGTTAGGCTATAACAATTTTGTTTATTGTTACTTAAACATAAAAATAAAACAGTATCGTAAAATCAAATGAATTATCGCTCAGTGTCATAAAATCGATTGATTCTAGGGAATACATGCTACAACGGCTTGCCATAGGCGGGGACTGAGCGAACCAGACGGGGTGGAGCATCAGTTAGCCTGGCCCTTCTCGGCGCAGACATCCTTGTGTCCCGTTCGCCTTCTGCGTATCAGAACCGGAGAGGGGGCTGGTCTGTGGGAGGGACTAGCGCAAAGGGGGGACTTGGACCAGGAGGGGGCGGGGTGGCGGCGAGGGTGCTGTTTCTCCAGTCTCTTACCAGTGTCTTTGTCTCACACTCTTTTGTTAGCCATGCCTAGCTTGCTGGTTCTAGCAGGGATCATGGAGAAAAATGGGGGCTACGGCGGGGATTTAGCCGGCTCCGGGTTCGGTAGCGAGGGTCTCCTAGTGCCGCCCGAGGAGGAGGAGGATGATTCCCGTGCCCTTAGAGTTGCGCTGGGCCAACTGTCGCTGCTGGGTCTTGGAGAGGGCGAGGACGGGGTTCCTGCGGGTGGTGGTGGAGGAGTTCAAGACAGGAGTAACAATAACCACCACAATCACATCCCATCTGAATCAGGGATGTTACAAGGGAAGAACAAGTTGTGCGCCCTGTACGAGAGCTCGCCGACCGAAACCAAAGGACGGGGCTGCAACATAACGGAGTGCGTCCCCGTGCCAAGCTCCGAACATGTGGCCGAAATAGTGGGGAGGCAAGGTAAATACAACGATGCGCACTTTCACATGCTTTCAAACTCGTTCTCCAGGGTGTGCGGCTCAAACTAAGTGTGGAGCAGTCTTAACAAAGAAAAAGGGAGTGGTAATGCTTTTTAACGTGTCTGTTTTTGCCGAGCTGTGCCACTATTTCAGCGCGTAGATGTCATATACATGGGCATTTCCTCGTAGCTTTAAGCAAAGTTACCAGCGGGTACGAGAACAAAGGCGTTATTCCACATCCACGCCTTCAATGTCAGCACGCTGCTTTCCCTTTGTCGTCTGAGGGCGCGTAATTCTGTTTTTTTGAAACAGAAAATGGAACGCGTGTGCGCTCGCTGGATACAATGTAACAGTCAACGGTCTTTGTTGACTGGATACATTGTGTCATTCGCTCCTTCGCGCGCCTCTGTAGTTCATGCGGGCTTTCATATGCAGCAGCAGCAGCACCACGTTGTTTATGTTAGGCTACCTCAGACAAAGAGGACTTGTCGGGTAACTTAAGTCCACCGCTTATCTCCATAATATCGCGAAGCTCATAAAAGTGGGTCTCGTGAACAACTAAAAGTGCTGAAATTCTGACAGCGTTGTCAGACAAAGAAGTGAAAGTCCTTGTGTGCTTTGAGGGCAAAGCTCGTGCGGGGGGTGGGGGGGAAATGGGAAAATACAAACATGACTTGGCGGAAAAGTTATATTTTGAATGTGTGATGATATTTGGAATAAGTTGAGGAGGCAATCTCGTGTAGTGGACGCTGTTGTCTCATTGTGGTTAACAAGTCACTTCATGATACATTGAAAGCACAGTATACAGTATTCTAGAAAGCCATGTTGCATTTGGTCCTGGAGAGACAGACTATAAAGACTGTATTAGAGTCACGCCCCGTCTACCAGTACAACAGCCCTGCACTCAAAGCAGGGGGTCAGGAAGCCTCTATGGAGCACACTGTCCGTTCATTAAAAGTGTAATATCTTACCCAGATGAAATATGCACTAATAAACGTCCCTCTGCATATAACGACTTTGTCTAGTAAAGTGGCCTGTGTGTTTCAGAAGTGAACGCTTGAATCCAACTTGGGATGCAGTGAGTGCATGGATTGTAAATTGCTGATTAAGAGGATTTGAACTGGGGTCTTTACCTCATTAGTTACTGATATAACGGACACCTCCTGAGCTGAATAACTAGACATTTGTTTGGCCTTTATTAGGTTAATTTAATTGCATTTTTCTATGAATAGATTTGGCCTGATAATAACAAGCGAGAGTGATGGTGAAAAAAGCAGCACACTTATGTATCCTTGTTATTGTCATTAGTTGTGAGGTTCCAGTGCTTTGTTCACCTGCAGTGGCTGCCATGGCTGTTAGGAGATGTGCTCCTGCAGCGAGGGGGACGATTCAGCGGCGGGAGGGAATCTGTGCTCCCCGCTGTCAGTGCTAGACAGTCCATCCAGGTTATTTTTTTTAGCTTCTGCTCTACACAATGAGGCATGAAACCAGTGTGCAGAGATCTATCCACTGAACAGGCCCCTGGGCGGAGAAAGCCACCCCACTCTTGATAAGACACCACTGAGGTGCTAATAAATACTCTGGTGCTGTACACGAGGCGGATGCTGTGGAGCACCACACCTTGTTATGAATTCATATCTCAACAATAACTTTATGGGGTATTTAGCTTGCTCGCAATGCAAGCGAATAGTAGGGGCATTTACATCTGAAAACACATTTTACACATTTGTTTCAGTGCTGAATATCATAGTACCTGTGACTGTCTGTTAGCACATGGCACTCTTGCAGAGGAGACGTCATTCAGACAACAGTAATTTTTAAGAGCTATTGCAATCACAGGTTTGTTTTTTGAATTCTATTAGGAAACGTCAACGCAGACTGGAATTTTTTAAATATGCTAAATGGGATTTATTATGGTAAATGCGTAAGATATTTGAAAGCCAACACATTTCTTTCTATATTACGAATAAACAGCAAAAATATTACTGAGACAGTGTAATGCACCAAAAAAACAAAGCCGTTGTTTTAATCGATTTGTACATTTACCACAACAGAGAAGAGTGAGCAGCCATTTCTAAATTCACTTTGGGCCTCATTCATTAAACACGAGCAGACGAAATTTCAGTGCACGTTGTATAATCAATAGTTTTACGAACAGAAACGATAAAGAAAGAAAGATCAACACACATTTTATTGTTTGTGAATAAGGTTCAGTGGGTTTAATCAAATACAACAAATTGCAAGACAATCCTAATTTTTATTATCAAAAATTGTATACAAAAAATAAGACAATGCAAATTTTTTGTACCAAATAATTTGATTTTAATATATTGTTTACAAAAAAAGGAAAGGCAATGCAAATTTTTATCATGAGAAAAAAAAAAGTGTATTTGTATATTTGGTATAACGGTTACAAATAGAAAAGGCAAGGGCAGCCCCAGACTGAACTGCTGACTTTTGCAATGAATCTGCTGCAGAATTTTGTATATTCGAGCACGGTAAAATGATCGAATGCAGTCAATGATAAATTGTGTTAAACAGAGTAACTAAACCTTTAATGAGAACAGAAAACACAATCAAATGATCCAAAATGTTTAAATAAATTGCACTTAAGAGATGGAGAACATGAAGAACTTTGTGAATGAGTTCTAGTGCAGATTCAGAGCATGGGTGACCTTTTGACCTGGAAACCAACAAGCAAAATAAGAGTTAATTGACAGATATTAATAGTGCCACTACTATAATATTCCTTCTCCACTCAACAGGTTGCAAAATCAAAGCTTTGCGTGCAAAGACGAACACCTACATCAAGACCCCCGTCAGAGGCGAAGAACCAGTCTTCCTCATCACCGGCCGCAAAGAGGACGTGGCCCTGGCCAGACGTGAGATCATCTCTGCTGCCGAGCACTTCTCCATGCTGCGGGCCTCCAGGAACAAGCTGGGCGTCTCGTTCAGCGGCTCGCCACCTGCACCTCTCCCTGGCCAGACCACCATACAGGTGCGGGTGCCCTACCGCGTCGTGGGTTTGGTGGTCGGACCCAAAGGCTCCACTATAAAACGCATCCAGCAGCAAACGTGCACTTACATCGTAACTCCGAGCCGCGACCGTGACCCCGTCTTCGAGATCACCGGCTCCCCTGGGAACGCCGAACGGGCTCGGGAGGAAATTGAGGCACACATTGCTTTCCGCACGGGTGGCCTGCACGACCACAACAATGAGAACGACTGCTTGGGCCCTGACAGTGGCAACGGGGGTCTGGAGAGCCGCCTGCAGCAGGTGTGGGGGCTCCAGGGGGCCCCGCGCAAACCGCTTGCCAGCAGCTACCGCCAGAATTTCTCTGACACCATGGTCGGAAGTAGCGGAGGAGGAGGAGGAGGAGGGATTTACAGTAAAGGTGACTTTACCAACCACGGCAACGGGGACAAGCCGTGCTCTTACTTCGGCTCGGAGGGCACTCAAAGCTGGGGCGATCCCGACTATCCCAAACAGGTGGCCTACTATGCCCAGCAGCGCTCCAAAAGCTTTGGAGGCCTGCCTCTCCCTCTGACCAGACTGTCGCCGGGACTGCCCGAACCGTGCGGCACCAACAACTCCAACGCCGTGGGGTCTCCTCACGCCCAGGCCCGCCGTGCCCACAGCGAGCCCACCGCCACCACGGTCACGTTCACCGGACGTCTCCCCGTGCCGGATTCACCGCCTGCCGTGGCTCGGGACTGCATGACCTGCTTTGAGAGCAAAGTGACGGCGGCTCTGGTCCCGTGCGGTCATAACCTCTTCTGCATGGAGTGCGCCATCCGAATTTGTGAGCTAAACCATCCAGAGTGCCCTGTCTGCCACACCCTGGTCACACAGGCTATCCGAATATTCTCTTAAAGAGTTGGGTTTTTGTTCATTTTTTTGTGCTTTGTTTTTACTCTGTAGTATCAGTTTACTTTTAATCTTTTTTTATTTGGCCAGTATTCACTTTTTTATTTTTCAGAAAACACAAAACCAAAACAAGCAGATATTTTAGAGAACACTGCTTGCTTTACTAAAAAAAGAGGAAGAAGTATTTTCAGATTTTTCTTTTATATGTACACATATATACATATATATTTTATAAAAGTTTTTTTAAAAATGGAAAGAACGTAGTTCTTAGCATGTTCATTTTTGTTTTTCTTTCTTTTCTTTTTTATTTTTTTACTGGTGCTGTTTTTTTCCACATGCTGTGTGGACAGTAACAGGAGAAATAATGTGAACATTTTACACTTTTCCTTTGCTGGGGAGGTATAAAAAAAAAAATATCATTACAAGTTTATTTCCTAAGATTGGAGTATACTATAGTTTTTCATCCCAGCATCTTCTGCAAATGAGCTAGTATTCTTTTTTAAGGTAAACTAGAAACTTAAATCTTTGCACCTTAAAAATGATGTAAAGTGATTGTCAAAAACATTACATTGCTAGATATCTATGCGAAATAGATGGTATAGAAATGGCCAATATGGGCTGATATATATACAACCTGATGTCGGTGTGGCTTTAAATTTGGATCATGTTCTAAACGACACAATTACACAATTAGTATCTGCTTTGCTAATCAATTTTTGAACGGGTAATTGACGAGTAAAACAGGGAGTTTCTCTTTTTTGGATTTGTTTTGTTTCTGCACCAGTCAGCCTATTACATGATGCATCTAAAAAAGGTCTTAAGTACAATACAAGAAAAGAAAAAACAGTTTTCAGAGCAAATTTATTGGTCAGCTCCAAAAACCTTGGAACTCATCCAGCGCTCTGTTGTTCAAAAGGTCTTTTCCAGGTTCCTTTTTACTAACGGTTTTTATTCTCATTTCTGCACTCAGTATGTTTATGATTTGTTTTTTTCCTTCAATTTCCACACATTTATTTGGTAAAACACTGATTACAAGCATAGGGCATGAGATGAAGAACAAAAAAGAAAAAAAGCTGAGGGGGCGATTGAGGGGAGGGGGTTTGTAATCTGATCCTGAATAGACCAAATAGACAAAAGCAAGCAAGACTTGGAGCTACAGAACAATGTAAATCACCCACTCACGAGGTCCTGCATTTGAGTTGCAAAGCGTCCTCTGACTGTCTGTCTGTACTGAGGCAGGTGTTGCATATCGTACTTAAGATTACGTTTTTTTTCCCTCTAAAAGGTCGGGTTGTCAGGGGGGGAATTCTACTCTAATTCTACTCGCTGCTCCGTGCATCATACGCTGTAAAGACTACAGAACTCCTCCCAGAGAGTATATTGTTTTGTCGCAGTGGTGGTACAATCCCCGGAGCGCCCCGACATGGCCTTCCCTAGGAGGAGCTGATAATTAGCCATACATCAGAGTCCAGGTGCAAAGCAACTGCTGTAGGAAGGAGGGGTGGCGTACAGTGGCGTGAATGAGGATGGACGGGACGCCACGCAGGGGGCTAAACTAGGTGCAGCTGGGGCCCCTCCTGTCGATCGCCCTCTCTCTCTCGCTCTCCCCATTCTGGTATTCCCAATGGGGAGAAAGGGGGCCTCTTTTGTCCTGCCATGGGGTGAAAAAAAATTCAAGAGCAGATTTTATTTCAAAGAGAAATCCTGGCGTTCTGGGTATAGAGAGCGACGAGATGGACCCAAAGCATTTTTAATTTAACTTACCGAATCTCTCCGAATTCCTCGTTTAATGTGCACGAGAGGCAGGCCGTCGAAGTTTCCATGGAGTCTTCCTTCATGTGCGGGACATCCTGCCGTGACCCCCTCGAGACAGCCCTGCCAGTGCACGGTCACAAGTAGCCAATCGCAGAGCAACCTTGAACTCCACAATGAAATCAGACAATTGTAATTGACAAGAAAGCAGGGGGGGGGGGGGAAACGCCCAATTTGGTGGCCGCTCATGCTGAATCAAATTACACACACACTGCCTGTCTCATTGCAGGCTAGGGGATTTCGGAATAGGGGATTAGAGCGTTCGGAGGTTGGGAAACGGTCTTTTTTTCCCCTCTTGCTAGAAGGCCACTACAAAAGAGTGGAGCCACTGAAAATGTACTCTGTTTGAAATGGGTCAGTTTTTCCCCCATCAAGCCTCTCTGCGCCATTGCCACATGTGCACGGTGTTAGAAGATATGCTAGGGTAAGCTTGTGATTGTATTTAACCTACTATAGCGATTTACCTTTGAGCCATTAGCATCTTAAATATTAGTTCTGAAAAACTTTTGACGCTCAGTTTGACTGTTACAGTAGTTTTTTGCCTCGTCTGATTTTATGTATTACGGCCGCATTAGCGCCTGACAGTGTTTTTGTTTTGCTCTTTTGTTTACGAGAACAAGTACTTTCTATAAGTGTCAATGTAATAAGGTACTTTCTTTAATCGAAATATATTTCAAGTCCCTTTAAGTAACTCTCAGATTTGAGAAACGAAACTGAAAAGGCTTAAATTAAAGCTCTTAAAAGCACCTTATTTTTAAGAACGCAAACAGCATTTGCAATCGAAAAGCTAGTGCATTCCTCAAATGGCAAATATTACCGTTATTATTGCACTTAGGTTATATTTTGGGTTAGTTGGTTGTATTTGCACGGATAGCGCATTTTGAACAAGTCACTTAGTGTTATTTCTAAATGTCGCAGTCTATTTAGAAATAGCATCTTCATTTCCTTTAAATAAAAGGATACCAATACGACGGTAGTGAGTAGAGGTTTTTCTTAGCCTTTTTTTTTCTGGTTCTTCAAATCCCCAGCACTGATCAGGGACAGACGCTCATCCATTGAAGGAATGTATGAGTGTGCATTTCGGTCATTTATATATATATATATATACATATAAAAACCAAAAGCATTTTGAAAAAGAATTGATTATGCAAACCGTAATAGCTCGAATTTCAGAATCTGGTTCAGAACATTTGTCTGGCTATAAACCACATTTTGTTCTCCTGCCTCTTTTAAGGTCACCAGGTCAGTGGACGCAGGAAACAGCAATAACTATCTTAATACTTAATAAAACAAGATATCAGTTCATCTTTACTTAAAAATGCACTGTTACAGAAATGCTTTGCAGTGGTTGATAACCCTAAGAATTGTTTAAAGCCATGCACATTGTATTTACACAATTAAAGCCCGTTTTGAGAGCAAAACAAAAGCAGTGACGACTTTCCCAATTTGAAAATGCAGCGCTTCGAAAGTTTAGTTTCTTAATCAAATGTCGCAACTTAAGAGTGATGATATTGTTCAAAGAATGTAACCTGAATCAATAGAGAAGGTTCTGTTTAAGTATTCAGAGCGAGATTTTATTCAATACAGGCTTTGAAAGGGAGACATTTTAACTGTTAAAGACTTTATACAGCCAATCACAGCAAAACCTTTTTTAAGTATTATTTATTTGATAGGAATAAGACTATATTTATTGACATTTAGGGAGATATATAATAAAGACTGACTACCATAGGCATATCATTGAATATATTTCACTATATAAGCAATTGTAATAGTCTTTAATAGCCTACATGCTAGTTTGTAATATTACGCAAGGCATCATCCCAATAGAAATTAAATAAATAAAAAGTGTGAAGGTAATGATGCCCCATAAATCTGAAAGCTCTTCAGAAAACACATAACCAAAAATTAGGGTTATCACAATCAATTAATTCATATATAGTTTAGTTTGTAGCATTTGCTATGCCTATACTGAATGCATACAGTTATGACAATATAAACATTTCTACACACCCTATTGACAGGATATACTGCATGTAAGAGCAGCTCATAAGAAATACAAAATATATTTAAAATGCATATCAGAACGGTCTAATCATCTTCATTCCATTCATTTCAACTGGCAAATTCCTTCATAATTTCAGAATGACAAGGGCACTACTGTTATGCCTAATCCAAAATAATCACCGCTCATGCAAAGAGCCATTCTGATCGAGAGGGGGGAGTGGTCACAACGTGCGACAACAGATTCACAAGGAAAAGTGGTCCAGTTTAGGGTCTAACAGGTTTAACAAGAATGTGTTGTCTAACGTGAAGCTTAACATTAAGAACCACTGTGAATCGTTTCCGCTTCTGCTTTTTTTCTCTCTCAGTTTACGTGGTGTTGTTAAATAGTTGCAATTCAACAGATTCTCTCGCTTCTTATTGGTTGTGCATGCTGGAAAATTATTTTACAGAGCATTATTTACCTTTGAACAGCCTGTGTAGATAAAATATAACAGAGCCACTTGTACTACAGAGAACTTTAGTGAGGACTACAGCTGGTGTTTAAATGTAATGCTGTACAATGATGCCAGTTTTATTTTTCCAAACATATTTCTCTTACCCAACATAAAGTATCTAATGCACAAATACCCCAATTTGTACAGTTTTTTTTTTTTGTGCTCATATGTTTACACACCCCTAGCAGAATCTGTTTAGGTGCATTTTAAGATTGTATTTTTTCTTTAATACTGCCATACACAAAATATTTTACACTAATTATTCCCTTCAGAATTCACATACTCGAGCATCAATGATTGTTTGCAGCCTTTTGTGAAAGCTGCACGAGTCGCTCAATTGTCCCGAGTGTCAAAGCTGAAGATCAAAATCGTATAGCCGCTGTGGGGAAGAACTCAAATGTGCAGAGCATGCTGGGAAACCAAAGAACTTGGGGGATGTTTGTCAAGAACAGTGCGCTCAGGACAAACCAGAGACTCAAAACTATCGCTTAAGATTACAAACATTCATTGATGCTATAGATGAGGAAACACGTGATATTAAACAAATGTGAACAATTTTTGTCTTGTTGGAATTTCTTAAATATCTGCATTAAGGATGTGCTAAAAATAAAAAGCAATTGAAAAATTCTTCAAGGGGTTTGCAAATTTATGAGCTGAACTGTACCCTTACTGCATTCCCATAACGGATATATTAGCATTTTTAGATTTGTTCATATTTTCTACACGCCCGACAAGGCGAACAATATATATATGTTCTTACATAGCAGATAGTGAAGCTGCATGTATTTATCTGTAAACACTGCAGCGTCCGTTCCATAGAATCACCAGAGAACATATACATGATGCACTTAAGCAATTATAATGCCTTTCAGTATAGTACAAAAGGGCAAATAATGTATTTGAATGTAAAAATGGCCACCCAACCAATGTCTAATTTTGCCTTTTGTTTCTTTATCAAAAGTGAGCTTTAGGTTTAAAATTCATGGCTAGAGAAATACCACCATATCTGTTTAGGTTCTTCCTCACAGCATTTATACAAAGCAACTTAAAAGGGAAAAAAAATGTCTTATAGCTCTTTCGTAAGATTCTATTTTGCTAAAATGCATTATTATTTCATAGACAGAGGAAGAGGTCAGTATCTGGATGTTATTTATGAATATCTTTAATGAAGCAAACATATTTATAAGTAACTTCAAGACGTTTTGTTTTTTAATTAATAAATTAAAAAGTTAATATATTTCTAAAATGCATGAAGTTGATTTCTACTAAAATGATTAAAACTATAGAATTTTTATTTATGAAAGTTAGAAAAATCCTTCACACTTCTGACAGCATAAAACGAGTGGGGTGGGGTTTCAAAGGCTTATATTTTAAAACGTCAGATACGTGCCGTTTTAACGTGTGCATTAACAATGGGATAACGGCAGAAATATTTTATAGCATTTGGGGGAATTTTAGTCACTTCAACTTTGTGCCTCAAAACCGCGTTTTTTGCATACTAGAAGCACTCAGAAGTGTTGTGTACCTGTCCTTGAATAAAGGGTCCCTTCCTTTTTTATTAAATTGCTTTGTTTTTAAATGCAATTGTTATGAAGCGATAACAGGGTGAAACAGAAAAATGATTGTGCATAGTAATACAAGCAAAATTCAACTACATGTAACGACGTTCCGATTTCCAATCGTTTAAAAATATGCATGACAAAACTTTAAAAAAAAAAAAAAATACAAAAAAACAACACTTTTTTTCAGCAAATCAGACATTCCGTTATCATATTTGTTTCCAGATATGTGAACGGAATGCAATTTCGAGCACACTCACAGTAATACCGTTATTTGCATGTAACTTGTATCATCTCTTAACTGGCAACCTGTTTTGTCACATACAAATGAGGCTTATGTACAAACTACACTCAAGGGCTGATGATTACAGTTCATTATTACCGAGAGTGTCTCAAACACGTCAAAGCGGTGAACTATTGTTTACAAGATTACACGGAGAAGCATAGTCTCTCAATACTTACTTCATGGTGAACACGCATCTCGACTTTGTTTTGGCTCTGTGGTGGCAATGATAGTTGTGTAGTGGTTTCAATTTCAGTCAGACAGGAACATGGGGGGGATGGGGGGGGGTTAGGATGGTCATTGATGTGACCTCGCTTGGGATGAGTTACTCCAGTCCGACAGTCTGTATTTGGTAGCTTCCAGCACAGTAGAAGTGTTTCATACAGCTCTCATAGTGGTATTAGTGCATTAGTTTGGTCAAGCATCTCCTGGTACTAGTGTTCAATTTATTGTTGATAAACAAGGGGTTTGCCATATCATAGACGAGGCTAGCCAATACTCCACGAGTCGTTTTAATTTCATAATTCAGTATCGTGTCTACACGGGGCACGCAAACTGCAGGTTTTTTCCTTAGAACATGTTCTTTGTGACCTTCATTTTTGATATTTGATCAATGTATCTATGCCATACTAGTTTTGATTCTTTGGTTACTTTCAAGAAATTGTATTGTAAATGTTTCTAATAAAACAAACTGAATAATCGGTCACTGCTACCCTGAATTCTGTTGGTCTCACACCTGATGATTTCAAACAAAACTGATTTTATTCATAAAATGTCATTAACATACACAGAAAACCACCAAATGTTTTAAAAATAGAAGTTGCGTGGAAAAGTCATGGAAATTAATAACATTTCAAAAAGCTCATAAATATTTCATCAACTAGAAATTGCTTGTGAGTGCAATCTCTCTATACCATGATTTTACTCATCCAGTATTCAAGAACGACTAGAAAGGTCATATGGAAGTCACTGGTCAAAAGATGTGGGAATCCTGAAAAACACACAAGCTTCCGGGTGTCTATGTAAACCCAAATTAAAAAACCCAACAGCTGATAAACATCCATGTTCATTGAAAATGTATAAATGTATTTGCCTTTGCCATATTCAGAGCCTTTGTTCAGGAGTCCCACTGGGAAAAGAACAGGCACGATGACAAAATCTTCCCAAAGCAGTAATTATCAACGTCTCCAGCTAAACGGCTGATATTCAGCATAACAGATTGATGGCATTAGCATTAATCTTTCAGGCAAGGCATTTAGGGAAGCACCTTGTGTCGTGTATTTGAACAAATTACAACAGTACTTAAAAAAAAAAAAGCCAAAAGCACGACCCCGACAGGCCCATCCTGAGACGAGGAGAATAGAAACGCCACAGCAAACGTACGCAAAGATAAAACCACACCAAAAGCGTAGAAGACAGAGAAAAGCTGGGACAGTGAGTGAGATCTCAAGAGACCTGCTGCTCTTCGGGTTACATGTAGCAGATAACAAGGGTGGCCAGAGAGGAATTCACTTCCAGTAAGAAAACCTCAGCAGTACATCACAAGCCATCCGTTTCCCTGCCTTGCAATATCATATGGTCAATGTACCCAATGATAGAAGCTCCTCTTAGAGAACCGAATCCAAACTGCCACTCATTTTCCAAGCAGAAAAAAAATACTCTTAACTAAGACAACACCCAGAAACCCGCTTAAAGCAAAAGTAATCATGCAAGTGTGCACTGAGCCACAGAAAGTACAACAGAAAGATACAAAGCAGAAAAAAATGTCTGACCTGCATCTGTACTTTGAGTAGGGATGGGAATCGTAGGTATATAATGGAATGGTTCAAACTAAATAAAAAAAATGCATCATAATTTGAGAACATGTTTAATTTATAGATGAACTCTTCCGTATGATTCTGGTTCTTTTTCAAAGAAAATCAAAAAATGGACAATGTTTGGAAAATGTATATTACATTATTTACCCTCGTAACAAATCTGTTGTGAAATTATGAGAATTTCATCAGAACAGTAATAACATTTATTAAAATGCATTTATATATAATAATATTTGTAATGTAAATAATTATATTTATTTTTTCACATTAGAAATATATACCACAAAAAGTGAGTTTCCAAACTTGTTTAAAAGCGGGGAAACAAAAATCATGTGCCTGAAAGTTTACTACTGATTTTAACGAACGGCTGACAAGAAATAAGATGCATAATGATCGCGATGCCATAGGACAAGTTTAATGCAGCTCTGATGCATATATTGTATATTTTATGCATATTTTATTATGCTGATGCAACAAAATGCATACATTAGAAAATTGATAACAGACATATAATTTGGTGAGTTTTGTTTTTTGAGAACCAGATAACAATTCCCAACCCTGAATCGGAATAGACGACACTCTTATACTCAAACACCGCAGCACATACATCTGTCTATTAACAGTACTCTGATCCACAGAAAACACTCCCAGCGCTTGTACAAATGAGTGCCATGCCTAGAAGGAGAAACCCTTGAGAAATTCTGATCAATAATCTAGTGATGGAAAAAAAAGAAACATTCACAGAAACATGAGAAAAGAAAGCAAAAATACCACAGTAAAACAAGATCATATTTGCATTCAATAAATACAAAAGAGCCGTTACAGCGGCGTCTGTGTAAGAATTGACCGAACAGGCGCTATGATGACCAGTGTGAATTTCTCCGGAGTAGAGATGCATGAAAAAGTTGTCAGACTACATCTGTGGTGGCACACTACAGAAAATATATATATATAATTTAACTAGTGAATCCCTATTGTGATCAGAAACCATTCAAGAATTATTTAAAGGGTAGCATTACACATTCTAAGCACTTTTTTCTCGTTCTTCCTGCTCATTGTTTGTAAGCAGACTGTCAGTGACAAAAAGAGCGAAAAAAAAGAAAACAAAAAAGAAGAGCAGCCACATCTGAGCGCCAGCTACCTGCTCATTTCTAATTAGTCTGAAACAAGAAGCATGGCCTCTTAGTTCTGAGAAAATGCTTGATCCATTGAATTTCAACATCTCTTATTGTCCAATTTTGAAGATTATTACTCACTGATTCTGGGCATAACCAAGTAAGTCCGTTACATACATTAACCACACAGTGAATGCAACGCAGTCGGACGGTCACGGTCAACCTCGCGGCCCAGCCCAACAAAAGTTGTCGATTCTCCCCGGATCCCATGGTGGCGCTGTAGCAGCTCAGTTATTCTGACAGCAGGCGCCCTGCTTGCCAGAATTCTGTGTAGGCTGTACAGTAATGGGAACCACTTTGGAGCTGGGGGAGAAGCTGTCTTCACCACGCCCTGACATCTGCCTCTGGGACACGATACGGTAGATTTCTGTGTGAGAGAGAGTCGGGCAGAGACAACGCCGTTACGGAGAGTTACCTGATAAAAGTGATCTAATAAAATATGTTATTGACAGTGGAACAAATTCAGCTGCGGTTCATTGTGACACATAGAAATGAACAATGCAACTGTGAAACGCTGTGTGGTTGAATAGAGGTACTTCCCAGGCCAAACAAAAAATAAACAAAAGAAAATCAGCAAAAAGCAAACCAGTATTTCTGTGAGACCTCAAAACACAGTTTCACTCATTCACAAGAATAGCTGAGTATTTCTGTGGCGTGGAGTTTGCTGCCATCTAGAGGCAATCATTAATAACATAGACAAGCACTTTGGTTTTGGAATGCATTCTACAGTACATCTGATTGAATCAGATGTTTCCTGTTTTTAAAAAAAAAAATTCATGACCAAGCAGAAATGTTTAACTAAGCAGATTTCCTCAACCCCAAATTCTCAATAATGTAATGACAAAATAATGATCTTTTTTTAAACGTAAATTACATTTTTAAAAGTAGCCAATTGTATTTATTATGCTTTATTTTTTTAATTAAAAGCTTTTCTGCATGATTTTCATTTCTGTAGGCTACTACAACAATGATAATTGGGATTTTTTTCACATAGTAATGACAATATGTCCCTAAAATTTAAATAATAATAATAATAATAATAATAAACATCATTTGAAAACGCCCCCCAAATTCTTATTATGGCAATGCATCTAAATGTTTCACTTTTGGATGTTTTTAATGCTTATTATTCATAGTGTTTTTTTTATTTATTCTGTTATGCAGTAAAAATTACTGTAACTTTTTTTTTTTCTTTTTTTTTAAATCAGCATAAATTAAAAGGCAGCACAAAAAAAAACTATGCATAAGATGCTTCTATTTAAGAACCACTTTTCTCATTACAGTAATGAGAATATTCTTAACAAACCATGACAGCTTTAATGAGATTCACGCTTTTAGATGATTTGCTCAGGACTGACCTGTAAGGATGGTCTGAAAGGCAAGTTCAACATTAGAAGAGTCCAGCGCTGAGGTCTCCAGGAAAGAAAGTCCATGCTTCTCTGTAAAACACACACACACACACACAAATTCAACAGAGCACTTCACATCTCCTAAACGCACACAAATATATTTTTATGTTTACTTTATATCTTGCTTCTCAAATACATGCAATTTTTTTTATAAATATCTAGACAGAACATATACCAGCTAGCAAACCCTAATCCGGAAACTACTGAAAGTAGCATGCAACATATATAAAAATTATTACTAACATTCAGTACTTGAGATAACTGAGAAAAAGGTTAATATGTTAAGAGCATGGCACTAGCAACACCAATGTTTAGTATATACACTCACCGGCCACTTTATTAGGTACACCTGTCCAACTGCTCCTTAACACTTAATTTCTAAGCAGCCAATCACATGGCGGCAACTCAGTGCATTTAGGCATGTAGACATGGTCAAGACAATCTCCTGCAGTTCAAACCGAGCATCAGTATGGGGAAGAAAGGTGATTTGAGTGACTTTGAACGTGGCATGATTGTTGGTGCTAGAAGGGCTGGTCTGAGTATTTCAGAAACTGCTAATCTACTGGGATTTTCACGCACAACCATCTCTAGGGTTTACAGAGAATGGTCCGAAAAAGAAAAAACATCCAGTGAGCGGCAGTTCTGTGGGCAGAAATGCCTTGTTGATGCCAGAGGTCAGAGGAGAATGGCCAGACTGGTTTGAGCTGATAGAAGGGCAACAGTGACTCAAATAACCACCCGTTACAACCAAGGTGGGCAGAAGAGCATCTCTGAACGCACAGTACGTCGAACTTTGAGGCAGATGGGCTACAGCAGCAGAAGACCACACCGGGTGCCACTCCTTTCAGCTAAGAACAGGAAACTGAGGCTACAATTTGCACAAGCTCATCGAAATTGGACAATAGAAGATTGGAAAAACGTTGCCTGGTCTGATGAGTCTCGATTTCTGCTGCGACATTCGGATGGTAGGGTCAGAATTTGGCGTCTACAACATGAAAGCATGGATCCATCCTGCCTTGTATCAACGGTTCAGGCTGGTGGTGGTGGTGTCATGGTGTGGGGAATATTTTCTTGGCACTCTTTGGGCCCCTTGGTACCAATTGAGCATCGTTGCAACGCCACAGCCTACCTGAGTATTGTTGCTGACCATGTCCATCCCTTTATGACCACAATGTACCCAACTTCTGATGGCTACTTTCAGCAGGATAATGCGCCATGTCATAAAGCTGGAATCATCTCAGACTGGTTTCTTGAACATGACAATGAGTTCGCTGTACTCAAATGGCCTCCACAGTCACCAGATCTCAATCCAATAGAGCATCTTTGGGATGTGGTGGAACGGGAGATTCGCATCATGGATGTGCAGCAGACAAATCTGCGGCAACTGTGTGATGCCATCATGTCAATATGGACCAAACTCCCTGAGGAATGCTTCCAGCACCTTGTTGAATCTATGCCACGAAGAATTGAGGCAGTTCTGAAGGCAAAAGGGGGTCCAACCCGTTACTAGCATGGGGTACCTAATAAAGTGGCCGGCGAGTGTATATATATATAAGAATATAACAACAGCTGTGTCTTCAGTGTCGCATGATCCTTCAGAAATCATTCTAATATACTGTTTTGTTCAAGAAACATTTCTTATTATTATCAAAGTTGAAAACAGTTGTGTTTTTTTTTTTTACAGGATAGACATTTTAAAAGAACAACTAGAATTTATTAGAAAATAATCTTGTGTATTTACAGTCACACTTTTGTCTTTACTGTCAAAAACTCTTACTGACCCCAACCTATTGAACAGTAGTGTACAAGTTCTGTCCCTACGTGACATATTAGGTCTTTTTTATATTGAAATGTTTAACTAAAGGCAACCATTCATTACTATGTATCTTGGGTGTAGTTTTATTCTAACTGTATTTAGGTGTATTTAGGTGTAACTTAATCAATTATACATTTGATTTGCCAGAAAATGACTCAACTGAAACTCTTAATAATGAGTAGCATAAGAATTACAGTTCAAACTATCTTCCCCAGCGCTAACCTGCAAACGCCTTGGCTTCATCCATAGGAACAGCCCTCAGATGGCGCAAGTCGCTTTTGTTCCCTACTAACATGATGACAATATTGCTGTCAGCATGATCCTGCAGCTCCTTCAGCCAGCGTTCAGCGTTTTCATAGGTCAGATGCTTGGCGATGTCATACACCAGCAGGGCTCCTACGGCACCTCTGTAATACCTTTGAATACACACATTTAAAAGATGCATTAATTTGAAATGATACACAATTTATTCCACAACCTAAAGTGCGCAATAATAGTGTGGTTATAATAGTGTGATTATTACTGTTGTTAAAGTCTTCATCTTATCTGAATGTACATCAAGCACAAGCTCATTCAACTGCTCAGTATTTGGGAGCCTATAGAATCCCGTTATTTACTATACAGTAAAAACATAAGAGCCTGTCATTTTTTACTTGAATGTGCAAGGCTTCTGGCGTCAGTCGCTTACAGTTGTCCAAAAACAGTCTGCTATGCTGTTCGATTTTGCAAGCTGGTATTTGTTATCATATTATTTTAAATGGTTTTACCGTTTACTGCACTTGCACATATACATACACAGAAAATAGCTTCTATTCTGAAAAATAAGATGGACATGGCAGGTGCTGAAAAGTTAGGTATATATTTAAAGCTTTTCTTTTTAACCGAAATGCCTACAAACGGAACTCTTTTGTTTAAATCAGAATTAATTATTTAAATAGCAAATCAAGGATGCCAAATGGGACATAACATTGTATCTTTATAGATGATGAAAGTGCCACAAAAATGTTTTTTTTTTATGATACTTTTTCATCTCTATTTGTGTATACTTTCCAAATGTTATATCAAATTTTTAAGGTTCAGCACACGCATTCCCATGGATTTTTGTTAGGTGTGATTTCTCAGGTAATAGGGACATGTCACATGTTTATATGCGTGTGTGTGTGCATATACAAAAAAGGACATAAATTAGCTGATGTCTTGACTGATTTTATGAAGACACTTACGCTGATGTGATGGCCCTGTATCTCTCCTGTCCAGCGGTGTCCCAGATCTGGGCTTTAACGGTCTTGCCCTCCACATGGATACTGCGTGTGGCAAACTCCACCCCGATAGTGCTCTTGCTCTCCAGGTTGAACTCATTGCGAGTGAAGCGAGAGAGCAGGTTACTCTTGCCCACACCAGAGTCGCCAATCAGAACCACTGCGGATGACAAGGACACCGGTGCGTGAGATCAACTGGCTCAACTTGGTGCATTAATGTGTGTGCTATTGACCCTGGAGATGCACATGACTCTGTGAGAGCTCTTTCAAGATGATTCTATTTGTGTGCTGGCCGGGCTAAAACCGCCATGACTCCACCGCACAATAGCAATTAGAGTCGAATGTTTCACACACAGAGGGTGTGTTTCCAAAAAGCTTTTAACAATAAGTGAAAAGGGCAAGACCAATGAGCAACTCCCTTCTTCACCCACACAGACAGACTTATGAAATACTAGGAATGTCTCTCTTCCGCTGATAGAAGCAAAAATGCAATAGATGATATTGAGAAATAATATTTACAGTAGGTTGGGGCCAGTAAGATTTTATTAAAGAAATTAATACTTTTATTTTTAGCAAGGTTGCATTACATTAAAGATTTTTACATTGTTATTCATCAATGAATCCTGAAAGTTTTTTTTTACTGTTTCCACAAAAAATATGAAGCAGCACAACTGTTTTCAACATTAATAAAGATAAATGTTTCTCGAGCAGCAAATCAGTGTATTAGAATGATTTCTGAAGGATCATGTGACACTGAAGACTGGAGGAATGATGCTGGAAATTCAGCTTTGATCACAGGAATGAATTACAGTTTCAAATATATTCAAATAGAAAAAAGTTATTTTAAATTTCAGGAATATTTGACAATTTCATTATTTTGTGCAGCTTTGGTGAGCATAAGAGACTTCTTTCAAAAGCATTTAAAAATTGTCCGGATAATTCGTGCCTGAGGTTTCTGAACTTAACATGTATTTACCAACCCTCATGTCCTTTCAAACTTGTCCGTAGAAAACAATAAGTGAATCATAGGCCTGGTTTCACAGACAGGGCTTAGATTAAGCCAGGATTAGTCCGGATTTCAATTAGGACTTTTAAGTAGCTTTTATAAACTTGTCTTAGAAAAAACATACTACTGGTGTGCATCTTGAGACAAAACAATTTTAAAATATGTCAGTGCAAGTTGCTTTGAGATAAAACAAAACAACTCAAACATGCTTTTTAGCCTGAGACTAGCTTAAGACTTGTCTGTGAAACTGGGGGTTAATCTTATTTTTCATATAAAGACTGGCAATATAAATGAAAAATGACACACACACACACAAAAAACTCTAATTCTAATCAATCTTATTCTCAAATCTGTATATTCAAAGTATCATGTGACGTTCAGTTTGGACATGTGAGAACCAATCATTTTTGCCTTCAAGAATTTTGAATTTTTTACATCTAAACAATAATAATAATAATAATATTTCAAATCTTCAGCGTATGCAAGGCCTATCAGTGAATAACAACTTGCATTTCAGTCTGTTCGTCACACAAAGTTATTGAATAACATCAAGACCAGAATATGACATGAAGGTGATTAAATGGTGATTAAATAATGAGAATTTTCCATTTCACCAAAATCTAAACAAATCTTGGCTAATGCTGTCAACATAGATTACCATGAAAGAATAAAATCCACCAACACACGTCTCAGCTAGATTTGTTCTAATGATAATGGTTTGAGTTAAACACACAGGAATGCACTTTGACAAAGACTTTGGTTTGAAACTAGTGGAAGGGCATGTTTAAAGAGCAGAGAGGTGATTGAACAGCACTGATTGATTCATGATCAAACAGCCAAAGGTGCACGGACATCTTTAACACACATGGAGGTCGAGGGCAGAACTATGACTAATGGAAGTGTCGAATCCATGGACATAATCACTACAGAAATATCATTAGTATTCAGATTAGTCAATCACTATATGGAGAAATTCTTAAACAAGACACGTGGATGAACTAATCTTCCAGATAGTTTTCCCTGTATTAGGAATCAAATTGGTAAGATAATTATGAGTTGTAAAAACCTCCTGAATGCAAACCCATCCTGAGAAAGACCTGATTTATACAGGTCTTACCAGTTTAACTGTGCTTATACTGCTCACGCTACTGAATGAACCCTCAAAATCAGTTTTACACACAAAAGACAAAATGTGTTTTCCTTTTCCCCATGTAACAATTGCATTAAATGTTCAAATTGTCCGTCCATATCATAAGATCAAATGTCTGATCTAAATTAAATTATAACACATTAAGAGAAGCCAATCATGTGGTGTATTATATTATCAAGCAAAAAACGACACTTAGTCTAAGTGTTACTTAGACTTTTAGTTTAAATGATTAAGTTACTTAGACACTTAGTTTAAATGATTAAAATGTATAATTTATGCCTTTTAAGTATCTGCCATGAAAATCCATATTAACAGGGTAGTGGAACAGGTAACTTGATTCTCACTGCTGTAGATTAACTGGTTGACCTGCCACCATGTCCCACAAACCAGCTTGTCCACCTTAAGCTGGTATGACCAGGTGTTCTTTTTTTTGCTAGTCCAAGGTGGTCTACCAGCTATTGACCTACTTGGACCAGCTTGAAACAGTTGCCATGTTGCAAACCACAGGTTGAATATGCTAAACTGTGTTTTTAGAATAGAAAAAGCAGACTTCTTATAACAAAATAGAGACGTGCAGCATATGAAGACGACATGCAGGAGCTCATCTGAAAGTCAGCTGTTCTGGAAGTGTAGTAGTATCGTAGTCTACTCACCTTTAAAGAGATAGTCATACTCGTCCTCTCTACCCGTCATGACTTTAATCTTCTTACCGGCTTAATAAGAACTCCGTGTTTTCAAATATTAAGACTTTATGCTCTTCTTGAGAACCACAATGTGCTCTTATATTTATTACAAGGCCAAAAAAACTTTGTTTATGAGACGCATCAGCTGATCACGAGCACTTCATTACGCGCGCACTTCATACGTTTAAGACAGTCAGAACCAAAAACAAAATAATATATCTCCTTTTGTCGACAGTTATATATAATGTAATCGTCAAGCAAAACAGATTCCTGATTAGTCTAAATTACACTTTGATACGATGTTGCTGTGCTACGTCAACCAAGTTTCGCCCTGCTGTCTCATCTTAAGGCACACACTCACGTCACCGTGCTGAGATGTAGCCCCGCCTTTCCGGTGATCTGATTGGCCAGAAACACTTTCTATCATACGAGTGTGCCTCTGTCATCCAATGAAATGTTTGACTGGGCTTCCGCACAGGTGTGTAACGTCACAGGTGTGTCTTTTATAGTTGTCAGGAAACAACAACGTATAATAAATTCAAATACAATAAATACACATCTTTAAATAAAAACATACCATATAATAAAACATTAGGTAGCCTGTCAGTACAGTAGAAAATGGCTTACAAGAAAGCGTTACAGGTGTGTGTAAGATGAGTTCTTCCACATTCCACAGTGTGACTTCACTCTTGCATTACAGAGTATGATTGGGCCTGAAAATGCCACGTAGGAGGCAGTGAGGAGGCAGGGCTGCACCATTCAGTGACTGAACAGAGAATGCCCTTTAATTTACGATTCATTTATGAAATAGTTTTGCATGCAGGATGATGATGCATGTGTTTGAATAAGAAAATAAATAGAAACATTTGCTAATTTAGTTGTTATAGAACAAAATGAGAAATTATTCAAAGAGGCCATCTTACCCCCAGTAGCTATAGGCTACCCCCGGCTAAACCTTTACAGAATGTATAAATAACTTTTGATACAATTCTTGTTAATATTTATATATTTTAAATTGTCATTAATATAAAATACTAAGTAAACTTCTATTTACATTTTTTTACAATATTTATACAATATTTTGACAATTTACTTGAATAATTGAACAACCAATGACAGACAAATCATAATCCAAGTAAAAGAGATTCATTTGAAAGATAAAATGATTCTGTGACTTATAGGCATATGACTTATATTTACATATTTAATTGGCCATATTATAATTGAATATGTCATAATAGCAACACTATGAATGAAAATTGAATGATTTCACTCAACTAACCTATAGGTTTTAAGGAAAGCAAGATGACTGAAATGTAGGCTACTGGAATACCAAATTTTAACCCCATTAATTGCAATAATTATAACATTTATAAATAATAACACTATATAATAACATGCCACTTGGGACCTTCTGTGGTAATTCATAAAACAGTGTCATAGATCACTATTAGATCAATTAACCTCAAAGCTTGACTTAATCTCACAAATGTTGACATCTGAGATCTCATCTATATTCAGGAGAAGAACATTTAGGCGTGTGTGTGGGGGGGGGGGGGGGGGGGGGGGGGTATCTTACCCCGACATACCCTATATATATATATATATATATATATATATATAAATAAAGTTTTGATCATTTCCTTTTGTTGTTGTACTTAATACATTTTTCAAACTGCACTTGAAATTCATTGTGGAAAAACAATTCAGACTTCTTTTTCTTTCATAGTCCTGTTTTAATTATTATTGGAAAATTACATACTGGATATATTTTCTTTTTAGCTTCAACAACAGCAATTGATAACACCTCCAGCATCAGTGATCATATTATCATAATGATAATGACAAAATAACATGCCAAAATGTCAAGCATTCATTACAAATAATGAAGATAAAAATCAGCACTTTGCATATATACATATTTTATATATTTTTTAATAGCCCAAAATATTTATTTAGTGCTGATTAGTCTTAAATAATGAAATAAGTTATGTTTTTATTTATTTATCTTCATTGGGCATGTTAAATTAATCAAATTAAAAACTAATGTGTAAATGGAAAAAAAGTCTTTCCTCAATCTTTTCAACTAATAACAGCGATAAAGTTATTTATCCAGCATATATTGATATCAACAAGTCGAGTAAGAATTGCTGCTTGTATTCCTCATTTGTAAGTCACCTTGGATAAAAGCGTCTGCTTAATGCAAGTAAAAATAAAAAAAAGTTTGGCTTGACATTTCTAAAATAATACAAACAAAAATATCCTATACTAAGAGGAAACACAGGGAAAATATTTTTTTAATTAAAAAATAATTTTTACACGAATCCTTGTAAAACTTGACAAATATGAAAATGCCTAATATTTAGGAATACAAATATGGCTATGTCAGTCAATGAAATGGATTTCCTTTTGCTTTTCACCATAGTTCTTTCTTAATAATAGCTCTACTGCAGTACAAGCTGAATTCACAACTTCATTAGGACCCTCGTGGAGTCCTTCTGAACATCCAGAATGTGGTTCTTTCACATGTTCTTGCAGCAGGCCTTCTTCTCCTGTGTGTCGTCTGCTGGAGCATTGGGTTGGGACAGCGTCACGGCATTGATAGAGCCTCGGGTCACTTCTTTGCTACTCACTTTTTTATGGATTTCTGAGAAAAACAGAAATGACAACATGATAATGATAATGAAGCCAAGTGCTTGTGTACACCAGGCATATTTCAAGCCTGACTGAAGAGGATAAATCCAGAGGGCAAGGAACACATGTAAAGTACATGTAAATAAGGTCTGATGTGTTCAGAATACACAGTAGATATACCTGCAAGCACAGTGTTGAACGCTGCCTCAACATTTACTGACTCCAAAGCTGAGGTTTCCATAAACAGAAGACCATTCTTTTCTAAAATGAGAGAGAAAAAAAATATGATCATATATTATTAAAAATCGAATAGTGGTTGCTGGAATACATATAAACACTGCCCAATCAAATAAAAAGGTCGCTGTTTGGATTTAAATAGGCAAATGCTTAAGAGTCTATGATTGGATCGTCATTGCAGTGATTATTATGTTTGGCAACAGTTCTTCTAACCCTAATTGATGGAGTGTGTAGCTTTTCCTTTCTTAAACAACCATGTAGGAAGACACATCATGGCAATATTCCAGGATGACAATGTCATGATTCATGAGGCTCAAATTGTGCAAGAATGGTTGGGATGGAGCATGTAGGATCGTTTTCACACATTAATCGGCTCCTCTGAGTCCAGATCTTAAATTCATTGAAAGACTTTGTGATGTGCTGGAGGAGACTTTACAGAGTGCTGGACTCTTGCATTGTCAATACAAGATCTTGACCAAAAACTGATGCACCTCTTAATGGAAATAACATCACAACATTTATTTCCAACAAGAGGAGTATTGTAAAGTCTCCTCCAGCACATCTCAAAAACTTTCAATGAATTTAAGGTCTGGACTCAGAGGAGCCGATTCATAAACAGTATGTATAAAATTGTATATATATATAATATAAATAAAATTAAGCAGTCTTCAAAAATGACCTGCAAAGTCCTTTGCGTCCTCTGTTGGAACCGACCGTACTGCTGCCAGGTCCGTTTTATTGCCCACAAGCATCACTACGATATGAGTATCTGCGTGATCGTAGAGTTCCTTCAACCAGCGCTCGGCACTTTCATACGTCAAGTGCTTTGAAATGTCGTAGATTAGTAGGGCTCCAACTGCTCCTCGATAATATCTGAAGCATAGGAAGCCAGATCATATCAGGTCAGGTGACTGGATTTACTTCCTTTCTGAATGAATAGAACACTGTCATGTAGCGGAATGACAGAACTTGATTTAGAATGACAGGTGAGAAATTAATTGAATAGCAACAGGTGGTGAAATATACTGTTACAAATATACACTACCTTTCAAAAGTTTCTTCTAGTTATATTCATTATAAGACTTTTATAAAGTTTCAAAAGATTTCTATGTCCTTTCTTTTCCTCAAAAAAATCCTGAAAAATATGCATCACGGTTCCTACAAAAATATTACACAGCACAACTGTTATCAACATTGATAATAATCAGAAATGTTTTTTGAGCACCAAATCAGCATATTAGAATGATTTCTGAAGGATCATGTGACACTGAAGACTGGAGTAATAATGCTGACAATTCAGCTTTCTATATTAAAATAGATAAAATAGATAAAATAGATATACTTTCTATATTTAAATTGTAATAATGTTTTTTTACTGTATTTTTTATCAAATAAATAAGCATATGAGACTTGTTTAAAAAAAAATCTTACCAACTCAAAAATTTCGATTGGTAGTGTATAAAAAAATAACAATAATATATATACGTATATCATAATTAAATAAAGTAAAATATTTTTTTTTGTCATTTTAAAATTGTGTGTTATGTTCCACAGGCATGATGCTGAGTAAATGATGTCAGAATTGCCATTTTTGGTGAATTAGGGGCGTATTTAGCAGCAGCATTTGTAAGGTCCTTAAATGTTGTATGCAAAACTCACGCAGAAGTGATGGCCCGGTACCGCTCCAGGCCGGCAGTGTCCCAGATCTGAGCTTTGATGGTGAGACCATTTAGCTTCACAGTTCTTGTGCTGAACTCCACTCCGATGGTCGTCCGGCTGTCATGACTAAATTCATTCTTGGTGAACCGTGACAGCAAGTTGCTCTTGCCAACACCAGATTCTCCAATAAGAACCACTGCAACAAAACATGGAGGTGCATATGAGTCTCAGAGTCTACACTCTTAGAAAAAAAAGATTCAGTAGGGTTCTATTTATTTACTTTTAAAGAACCCTTTATACCAAAACCTGTTCAATATAAGGTGAAATGTCTTGAATGATTGCAAAAAGATCCATTAAATTATCCCATGATGGGAACCCCTAAAAGATTCTATGAAACGCTTGACAGAAGCCTTTAAGATTCTATATTGAATCTTTTCTTCTAAGAGTGTATAGAAATGCTTCCAACCAAGACTTAAACACTGAAAAACACTTATGGCGTTCATTGAGTGCCTTATGGCAAGAGGACACTAGCATGACACCCAGTCTTGGTTGCTAGCATTTCTACACTCTTTAGCAACACCGTTTGTGTAAAATCGATGATTAGTTGCGGATTGAAGGACCAGACAGTTACAGACTCGTGATGCAATTGTTCAAAATGTAATGTGTTGTCTTGGACTTTTTTGAATTTAAGAAATTGGGAAAATATTTGATAATAATGTGTTGTCTTAGACTTTTTTGAATTGAAGAAATTGGGTAATTATTTGATAATAAGGAGTGATTCTGACTTTAAATTCTGATTGGATAAGCCACATTCAAAACATTTATATTAACATATTTGGCACTTTTATCCAAAGTGACTTGCATTGAATTCAAGATTATTATCTTGAATATTAAGATTATATTATATTAAGATTAGTTTAAGCTACAGAAATGCCAGGAAACCATAGAAAGCCGTCGTAAAATACAGATAAATGCACACAGAAACACACTGAAAGAAAACAAATGGAATTGGGACATGGTATTTTTCTGCTAGGACCAGGACATTGTTCATTAGGTTTACGGACATTTCCTTTAACCTTAAAGAACAATCCAATGTGCAATTGAAAATTCCTTCATTTTAACGCAGTATATTGGGCCCTATTTTTATAGACTTATCTTAGAGTGAAAGGTCATGGGTTGAAGTCCCAGAGAACACACAAACTGATAAGTTGCTTTGGATAAAAGCTTCTGCCAAATACATAAATGCATCTCTATCCAGTGAGAAACGCTAACATCACTTCTCCCTATTGTCATACATTTATTTCAGCCATTTACAGAGTGAGAAATTATTTACAGAGTGGGGTTATTTATCTTTACAATGTTCCACCATTTTACTCCAATTAGGTCATGTTTCAAAGTAATTATTATTCTTTTAAAGTGCAACATTAAAGGTAGGGTAGGCGATTTGCGGAGAGGCTAGCAATAGCAAGCTAGCTTTGAAAGCATAAGATCTCACCCTCCCTTCAAAGCGTCTCCAAAGCAAAGCCTCCTTCCAAACACATGAACGCGTACAGCAGGGAGCGGACAAAAGCGTCAAGAGAGACGGCGTTAAACTACCTCATGTCTCAAACACATAACATTACAATAATAATGAACATAAACGTAAAAAGCACTGACCTGTAGCACATGACTGCTGCAGTTCATTTCAGCGTTGATAGTGTTGCCATTGAAACGCATAAATTCGAGTTACGAACAGCTCTGAGTACAACGTCACGGGTTTCCATCTCTTCCAAATTAGGGTAGTTATGGCGTGAACGCAGCACAAGCTTGTTGTTTCGGTTCAGGATGAACTGTTAAAAGGCGACTGCTGTTTCGGTTGCAGTGCTTGGAGACTGTTGTCTGTCTAACTCATAGCATGAAACGCTCTGACGTGTGATGTCTGCGCGAGCAGATGCGTGGAGGTATGAAAATACATACGTTGACAGGCAGGTAAGATATCGTATCATTGCATTCAGACCGAATTCAATGATTGGACGAACATTTTATTGTCCTACACAGACGAGATTTTTTTACATTTAAATATATTTAGACCACTTATCTCAGTGATCGCTTTCAGGGTGTGAAGAGACTTTCATCCAGCATTACAAAATATGCTTCAGGAACAAATCGCCTACCCTGCCTTTAATGTCTTATGCAATCACACATCGGCATCCTGATGAGGAAATTGTCCAGACTTGTTGTTCATTAAAACTTGCAACAGAAATGGATGTAAGCTTGCATAATTTTGCCAGAACAAACCCACACTGGATGAACAGTGTGTCAGTCCCAGTCTAACACTTCACTTCATGAAAACCCTGGTAATTGTAGGTGCAAACAAGAATGACTCAAACGAGTCAGAAGTAAAGTCAACACTCCACCCATGTAGGACAATTAGGACATTATTTTCTCATATTATGTCAGGAAATGGGACAATTGTTGACATAAGAATGAAAAAGTGTTTGAAAACGAGAAACACACAAGGTTTAAGCATATTACAGTAGCTTAAAAGTACGTATTAGTTAACTCATGCACAACTATCTGTGTGTATGACCGTGTTTGATATTTTCATGTAATTTTTTATCAAACTATCCGGACAGGAGATAAACATACTAAACTGACCCTTCAAATGATCACGATTTAGCTTCTTTTAAATTGTTTCCTTTAAGTACGTCATGTTTTTGCTGTTTCAATTTAAACCGAAATGAAACCAACACACAATGCAGGTCATTTTAAGTAGTCGCTGTGGTTTGGTGTCATTTGTGGAGATCACAGTTTCACAATGGGCTTCTTCAACAGGTACAACTATTTCCCCTCCTATATTGAGTAACAGACCTCAGTAATCTTGTGTAAACAAACCCTTGTTGTCATGGAAATCAGATTTTCAACCAACCTATAGGACAGCATTTGTTTTGTGGTAAACCAACTCTCAGAGCCTTACTTAAAGGCGGAATTCAATTGCAAGTATTTCTAACCAATGACAAAACTTTTATTTGTATAATATAACAATGTGCAAAGTAAGTGACATTCTCTACAAGTACTGCAAAAACAGTGGGATGAATGCATACTGATAATGAAACTAATTAAACTTCATCTGAAAGACAGCTTAAGTTTACATTAGATTCGGTTTATCATGCATTACTACTGTAACTATACAGAAGTGTCAAATCTTACCTTTGAAAACAAAGTTGTAGGCCTCATCAGACCCCATATTGCCACTGTTGTAAGCAGATCTATCTTCACTAATCTAGATTAATGCTGCATGAGTCAAAATCCCAAGGAGAATCAAGAACGATATAGTTTCCCCGCTCTATGATACAGGCAGACCTAAAAGAGCAGAAAAACAGTACTAAATATAAATGAAAGCCCACTGTTGATGGTGGCCAGTTCACTTGTTTGTACAAGGACCTAGCTCTGTTATTTAGCCTGGCGGTTCCGCTATGAGATGTGCCGTACCTGGGGAAGGTGGGCGTGACTATAGTTGTGCTCGAGTCAGGTCAAACAGGTAAGGCGAGAACAGGTGCAGTCACATGAAACTGGGTGCAATCGTGCACCTGCTCAGCCAATGAAAAGACGACATACACACCCTCCACAACCAATCAATTTCTTTTAAGCAGTCTCTCCAAAGATCAGGAAGAGATTTGTCACGGAAGAGCCCCTCCCGTGGGACATATTTTGATTTACATGGTTGAAACATCATTGCTTGAAACACAAATATTATAATTGATATAAAATATTTTATGATATTTTATCTTTAGCCACATTGCAATATATAGAATGTTCAGGGGAATACAGTGCATATAAAACATTCCTGATTCTGTAAGTTTTTGTTTCAATTAATATTATTTCAGACATAATAAAAAAAGTGCTTTAAATAAGGCCAAACAACAACATGTCACAAAAAAATAATATTTATTTCATATTGTTGACACAACACTATGGAAGCTCGTTTTAGCCACAAAATAAAAAAGGTAATTGCAAGTTTATATACAATTCAGACTTTATAACTCGCAGTTGTGATTTATTTGGAGAAATTCAGAGGGGATTTTGTTTTTTAGAAAAATGCCTTTACTTTTTTCCCCTCACAATTGTGAGTTTTTCTCTCAAATATTCAGACTTTCTTCTTAAAATTGAGTTATTAACTCGCAATTGCAAGATATAAATCTGCAATTCTGAGAAAAAAAGAGTCTTTATTTTATTTTTAATAAAATAAAATCGCAATTACCTTATTTATGTTTTTATTCTGTGGCAGAAGCAAGTTTCTATAAGACACAGCCTGATCACTGACTGTAAAAAGTCCTGAGACATAAATAAAAAAAACAAAAAGGAAAATAAAAAAAAGAGAAATGCAGTTCAAATGTATTAATTCATGTTTATGCAAATACTTGTTTTGGGTTTAACCATCACATAATTTGATACAGCAATCAACTTGAGTATGTAAATAAATAAAGCCATAGATATTATTGTTTAAAGACCAAGATCTTGTACTCAAATCCACACGTCAAAAGTTCATCCTACGACGCTGCCACTTGTGTTAGTGGTTCCTCAAGGTACTGCACTAAAGCCTCAGCCTGTGAACATAAAAAAACATGTGTGATTGTTCAAGAAAAATACATAAAACTTAAACTTGAGCCTTAGTAATTGAGAGTTCATGTACACCACATCTCACCTTGGCTTTAAGCATCCCAAATCCGACTGTCTCCTTGGCATACATGCAAAGCAACAAGTTAGCCACACGTGTAATGGCCACCCTCCCCTCCTGTGATGACAGAGAAAATACAGTGCATAAAATGAATAATAAAGTATTATTTCTGGTATGGTTTAATTTCTAAAAACAGATTAAAACCCATGTGTTTAGCAATGGCCTAAAGCAGCTGCTGTGCTAAATTTGTGCTTATCTTGTATAATGCATTATTGCATATCTCAAAGATCAAAATTCACAATCATTTACTAGACCCAAATATACAACATACTATAACCCAACTGTACAATTTCATTCCTACCATACAATCCATCAGAATGAATTTCAGTTTGTCCTCATTAAAGGCCTGGTGTCCGTTTTTGTCGTAAGCCGCCCAGATGTTGCTGGCAATAGCTGCAGTGACTCTTGCATCGGTGTCTCCATATCCAGAATACGCCAACAGGGAGCCTTCGTTGTTCAATAACCTCAAATAAAACACACCACAAAAACACTTCATATTATATGACTTTGACTCGTAAAGAAGCCAAACATTATATGAACAATGACATCAGCAACCAAAATTTGTCAGAACTTGCTCAGTGACAAAATAACTGTTGTTTGGGTGGTTTTTAGTGGATGTATGTCAGTCAGTTGTCCTTGAATTCACAGTTAAACAAAAGACTTGATTTACTTAAGTGTGTGCTCTCTCTCTCTCTCTCTCGTATATACGATGTTTTAAATAAATGGAATTTGATTTGATACTTAATAATCTATTGCGAAGAAATTCCGCTATTTTTAAGTATTACTCAACTCTCCAATCACGTTCGGAGCTACTGCACGAATATGACATTTGTTAATGATTTAACATGCAAGGCAACATTACCCAACAAAACCCACACAAAATACCTTAATTGAACATGTTTTGAATAACATAAATGTAAGTTACATCATTGTTTCATACACCAGTGTGTCTGCCAGCTAAAGCTACTGATATGAACAAAGATTGAATGTCATATACTTACAGTGTGCTTTGAACTCCACTGGTGTTTGCTTGACTGAGTACTTGTGTTAATGCTTTAGGACGCAACATAGTTTAAATGAAAAGAGGAAAGATACTAATAAACGTTCAAAATGTACGCGAGATTATAGCAATAACTTCCAGGAGCACAACAAGAACATCAGCTGACTTCTTCCTTCCGCACTGATGGTTCATGGGAAATGTAGTCTCATTGTAGTGCTTAAGAACTACAAAGCCGTGGCCTAGACTAAAGATCACTTGGAGAGAAAACTGAACAAAACACGGAGGATTTATTTACATGGTTTCGGGGCATTATTAAAATAAAGGAAACCACAAAATCAGTGTTATTTTGTTAGGTTATTTTAAAGGGATTTCTAGTCATTTTCGGGCGCACATAAACTAATACTTTGAAACTTTTATTAAAAAGTTTTCTTGTATATTGGCGATGCATAATGTGTTATAAAATCACAAATAATGTCAGTACGTTTTTATTGGTCTGACAAGGATTCATTAAGGTATAGTGCTACTTTGGCTTCCAAGCAAATGCGCTTTCTTTACAGTATAGTGTGCTTTGACCACTTATCTAGTTTTTTTTTTTTTATCCATGTTATCCATGTAAATACAATATATACTTTAAAGACCTCCCAACCTTTTGTTTTTACTTCCATTGGGAAATGAGGGCCTTCAGGGCACAGCAGCAACAAGTATAGCCCTGGTTAAAACTGCGAGGGGAATATCACAAAGGGTTTCTTAACTTCAACGGTTTGTTGCAACCAGCTCGCCCCAATAAGTCACAACCTGTTTATAATTTACATGTGCATTCATAAATATAAAGATTATTTATTTGGCTTCTATAGAGAAGCTTTAACATCCATAGAACCTTTCTAATGTACTTGAGGTTGTTTATTGTGGGGAAACGGGTGTGTTCAATTATTAAAATGTTCTTCACACCTTTATTTTTAAGAGTGCATGGTTTCTCAACTTTGACCAATGAACTTCCATTATTTTTAAAATCATTTTTATAGTAACTGCACCCACAAAAAAAAAAAAAAAATTATAATTGTACAGTTGAGCATAACAGAATCTGAATTCACTTTAAGATTTACCTTAACTTTTATATGGCAAATCTTAGAACTTATCATACCTAAAATTAAAATTCCAGGTTTTCAAAGGCCAACTTCTCCTCATATTGAGTGCCAAAGTACATTACCAATGTTTTTTAAAGTAGCAATATTAATACTTAAAGCTTTGTGATGGCAGAAATAAATGCATAAACAATGTATCATGATGAACAAATTACTTTCGTGTAACCTCCCCTAATTTGACAATACCTGCAACACATTGAATTAAGGTGAATTAAAAACATTGTGGTTATAAGAGAACATGATCATGCAATCCTTAAACCATTATTTCTAAAACATTTCAAAAAGCAATGCAAAGAGTGACTCACATTGGACAAGACAAAATCAGATGTTGGCTTAAAGGAAATACAAACCTCAATTAATGTATGTTTCTGTATTGTAATTCAAGTATAATAAAAAGTGGATTATGGAGTGCAGCAAAAAAAAGTTGAACATTTTAATTCACATCAAATCTCGGTTAGTATATAGCTGTTGGTTAGCACTGAGAGAAGCTAGCATCACTATCATGCTGTAACCAGTTTTTGATTTGCCAGAGCAACTTGAGGATGATGTTTCCAGTATACAATACAAGTGTGTTCCAGGCACTAGAAGACTCCTATGTCAAAGCATAAAGATATGGTCAAAACAAATGGTTTCTGCGTTCGCCACTGCTCATTAAGCTGAGAAATATTTTATTGATGCTTTGTTACAGCCTTACCCATATGACAAGCCTTTACGGTCAATTGAGGTACACTCCTCACATAGGCAAACGACTAAAGAGATGACTGAACATCTTTTTCAAATCTCATCTCCAAAATTCATTCCTTTTTTCTAAAATAGCTGAAGTGTAAGCAATCAGAGTCAAGGTGTTATAGTGCTCCAACATGTTCATGTCTATTAGATTTTGATTAACACATCAAATGTCAAGGAACGCTCAAATCAACGTCAACCGAGGAAGGTGGAAAGGGAGTAAAGGGTAAGCTCTACATTTCTGCAATA
Source organism: Semotilus atromaculatus (assembly GCA_031834385.1). Taxonomy (NCBI): domain Eukaryota; kingdom Metazoa; phylum Chordata; class Actinopteri; order Cypriniformes; family Leuciscidae; genus Semotilus; species Semotilus atromaculatus. The sequence continues at coordinate 12,867,371 of JAULUF010000019.1, read as the reverse complement.
AATACTGGTTTGATCAGGCATGAATTAGAAGAAATAGAGAAATTAAGGAAACCAAGCATTCTCACAGAAGACAAGAATCTCTCCGGCCTCAGAATTCAAGCGGATGGATTTTATTCTCCTAACCACCGAGTAGTGCCTCAGGTGAGCATGTTCTAATTGTAAGGAATGGTAACTTAAACTTGTTTCAGCAAATGTAAGCTTTGTCCCATCTTACTAGTGATGAGGGGTTAGTGTGACGTCATTCCACAGCGATTCTGGTTTGGGTTTTTTTGTTCAAGGAAACAAATTTGAAACCTCTTTGCTTTGATTCAGAGATCAACTGATCGAAGCAAAAAAAAAAAAAAAAAAAAAAGGAAATAAACAAGATTGGAGTAATTGGAATTCTGTCTATGTAGGGCTTGTCAGATTTTATGTGATGAAGGACTATGAAGGACTTCTTGTCTCCCTTCGCACGCTCTCAGCTGATGGAATTAAGAAGGCTGAGAGCCGAGCAGTCTTTCGATGGCGGCATTGATGTCCCCCCCGGTGGCGATGAGGGCCTGCAGGTTGGCTTCCCTGTTGATGAAGCCCATGGCACTCAGCTGCTCCAGCTGTTGCTGGAAACGCACTTCTGGAGTCGGAGTCTGCGAAGCAAAACAAAGTGAGTAAAACCAACCGTACTCTTAAGAAGTGTAATGAACAGTAACAACAAAGAAACAAGAGTACCGATGCACTCCCTCCAGCAAACATCTGTAACATCTGTTGCATGAGCTGCTGCTGGGCGGGATTAGCTCCAGCAGCGGCGGTCGGGGCGGGGGCCTGGCCTGAGGGCGGAGGATTCTCAGGAGTCACATTCACACCTGTGGGCAGTGGGGCAGCAGGAATCCCAGTAGGAATCCCAGTAGGAATCCCAGTAGGAATCCCCGCAGGCATCCCACCAGGCATCCCACCAGGCATCCCACCAGGCACCAGACTACAAAGAGACAAGACATTTAATTGGGAAAGAGCAGAAATGGACATACTGCTTGTTTAATTGTTGGATCTGACAACTAATTGTTTACATAAACGGAATAACACAAACTTGCTTAATAGGCAAACATGTGTACTGTAATCTAGAGGAAGCTGCATTTACTTGGTGACAAAGCAGAGAGGGAAATAACTAGTAGAAAGAGGATGTGTTCTCAATGGTTTCTTACTCTAGAGAATGTAATACTAGTGCTAAGCTATATAAGATCTTTCTGGAAAAATAAAATACTTCAAACTATCCAATTAAATAAATTAATTTCAAAATCCCTGAATTCAGGGATTCATTTGGATTATCATATCAAAATAGTATTTTACATTTGCCCTGCATGTTTCATGTTTTTTTAAATGGTGGTTGACAAATCAAAACTGCACCTGGGCATGAGACCAGGGGCTTCGGTTTGAAGGGTTTGCAGTCCTTCCTGGATCTGCATTAGGGCTCGCATGGCTCGAGGATTTGTCATGACAGAAAGGGCTTCTGGGTTCTGCATCTGTAAGTGAGTCAGAAAATAAGTCAGTTAGCACATGAAAGCAAATGAGACCCAAATCCGTACCCCAAAAACACAATCTACAAAAATCCCAACTGCACACACCTGCTGCAGAAATACAGGTAGCTGCTGTCTCATTTGATCCTGCAGCTGTGGATTTCCCGCAAAGAGAGGGTTGTTCATCAATACCTGAAAAATGCAATTTTATTAGTACCAGAACATCATAGCAAAACTTTGAGAACAACCAAGTGATGGTCTTGATACCTGTGAGGCAACGTCAGGATTCTGAGCCAGGGACTGCATCATGGTGCGCATATAAGGAGCAGAAAGCATGTTCTGCATAAGCTGAGGGTTCTCAGAGATCTGTTGCATTAGGCTTTGCATGCCAGGACTGTTGAACATGCCTAACAGTGAACCACACACACACACACACAGTTTAACATGAAACCAATTCATTTGAGATGCTTTGTAATTCTACACAGCAATGTAAATTACACCCTTTTATGCAGTATTTGACTATAATAAATAATTTATTGACAAAATAATCTGTGTCCATAAATTATCTGCTTGCAAATTCTCCACAACAAATCCTCAAAACAATTCATGCAGCTTGCTTTACAGTTAAAGATGAATATTTACATTAAATGCTCATACCGTTTCCTAGGCTAGAGGAGCTGATGCCCAGAGGGTTGGACACACTGGGTGTGGTTGAGCTCGTGGTGGAGCTGGCGGTGGTAGCCGTCCCAGAGGTGGTGGTGGCAGAGTTGGTATCAGGGGGGCCCCAGGGATTTGGCAGGGGCTCTCGGTTTTCTGTCCTGGAGGGCTGTACTCCAGAGTTTTCAGCATTTCCACCCAATGCCGAGAAGGGGTTATTTCCAAACTATTCAAATGATGATGCAATATATCATTTACTGTTAATATTAAACTTAGAGTTATTATTTTAGGAGACAACCCATTTTTTTCTTTTATTATAAATTTGACTATATTTAAATATTATACATTTTAAAATACCTGTTCACGTGCAGCGCTAAACATTGGCTCTTGAATGTCTGTGTACATCCTCCGAAGAGCATTATAACCCCCGGGAATACTCTCTAGGTTACTAAGCGCCCGGTCCTGGTTACGCATCATCTCTTGCATCATGGCTGGGTTCCGTGCCAACTCCATTGTCTTAAGAGCAACAACAAAAAAAAAAACTGTTGTAAAATCAAAACATGTCCATTTCCATGCTGTAGTACATGACAAATGACATACCTGTCTCATGAGCTCTGGGTTATTAAGCATGTGTGAAATCTCTGGGTTACGCTCCATTAGTTGCTGCATCTGTGGATTGGCTACTATCATCTGCCTCATCAGGTCAGGGTTGGACATCATGCTCTGCACAAGCGGGTTCTCCATGATCTGAGACAGCATCTCAGGGTTAGACATGAGCTGTCGCTGCATCTGCTGCTGAAGCTCCATGAAGTTGGCAGATCCCATACCGAGGTTAGACAGGCCTGACAGGTCACCAAACCCAGCTGAAGACACACAAAGACAGCCAGAGTATAACAAAAGCAAGATAAAAGTGCAGAATGTTCTTACAATGAACTGCATTAGGATTCACAGCATTTATCTTTCAAACGATTCTTTATGAAAGGAATTAGATTAGGGGGTTAAAAAAAGTCTGTCAATAAATTGAACAAAATTCTCCTCATGTACATTGCAAGAAAACATTTTGGAACTACATTGAAAACGGGAACAATTCAGTGATCCCCATTATAAACATTTAAAAACGGCATTCACCTAGTATCTATGAATGTACATACAGAATAGGGCTGCACAATTAATCGCAATTTACATGAAATCACACTTAAATCGAGTTGGCTTATCACGATTTTGAAATCTCAAAGCGTGTTGCTTTTCCAAATGCACATTATAGGTGACTCAAACTGCTTTCGGATGTAGCAGCGTTTACAGAGACGTATATCAATGACAAGCTGCGCATAAAAAATAATTGCAGTCTTTGAGATTACATCTTTATCATCTTACATACATCTTTCCAAACATGAGAAGCATTTATGAACCTCTTGTCCAACAAAAGACAATATTTAATAACATGCTTTTACTCCAAACTCACTTCATAACGACAGTTGAGCTCATCCTTCTGAGAGATGTGGCTTCTTACACAGAATAAGGCAGTGGTGTGTTTATTAGTCATCTTTAATCAAATGCTATTACATTTTTAATAAAGATTTCTTATTTATATTTCAATTTAATATTTTAAATTAAAGGCTACGTTTTTAGAATTACTTTATATGCTTTAGCCATTTAAAAAATGTATATTTCAGTTATAGAAATGTTAGTACTTTTTTCAGTCAGCCACCAAGGAAAGATTTCTAACTTAAATTTGTTTAAATTTCACACAACCTCGTTGTTATTTCAGAATTATTTCAAGTAACAAATTTTTTTAACAGATTATTTAACAATAACAAAAATAGTCGCAACACAAAACACTACAACAATATTATGGAATTAAATTGAAAACAGACTCAATACAAACTTAAACATAATTCACCTAGTATATTGGCTGGCTGTGACGGGTTCGGGGACGTCCCAGTCCCCTGGGGTGTGCCCAGGTTGCCAGCCGGGGTCGGGGTAGCAGTTCCACTGTTGTTGCCCTCTGATGGTCCAGGGCCAGAAGAAGCAGAGGTCTGCGAACTACCAGCACCCGAAGTCCTACAAAGCACAAAACACCCTAAAAGTGAGCCACTCAAACTGCATAGGCATTATTTACAAGACAATATGGCTTAGCATATGAAAAAACGGTTCTGTTTTGACCCTAAAAGCAGGTCCTCTTACTTTTGTGCGGTTTTGATGACCAGGTGAACCGTGAGTCCGTCTTTAATGCCATGCTGACCGAGAGTGTCTCCATCCTTCAGTATCTTACCGGCAAAAATCAAAACCAACTGGTCTTGCTTCGCCTTGAATCTTTTGGAGATTTCTTCTTTAAACTGTTAAGAGGTCGAAACATGCGGGTTATAAAGTTGTACATTAAATCAAATCAATTAAACCTCACTTCTAAATAACACCACGGTCTCTTTTTATTTAGTCTAAGCTCGTAAACATCAGCATAAAACAGCAATTAGTCGAATAAACTGACACAAACATTGCAGCATAGCATCCTATTTCAATGAAAAGTCAATTAACATGAGGTTTAGTCTACCCATAAAATTCTGAAGTCAAAAATACTAAGCAAAACAGAAAGAGCGCGACCAATGATGACAGACTAGAACCTTCTACATGAGCAGGCCGTTTCTTTAACGACAACCGCGAGTTAGAAAACCCCACTTTACATGCGCTATAAAACTCAAAAATCAATGAACGAGATTCTCAGAATAACCGCATTTAAGTAATAACAAAAGTGAAAGTCATTCTAAATATCCACTGCGAAGATTTTCGGCTCTGGCTGTTCGTCGTCAATCGTTAGCTCATCGGCTAAAGCTGTTAGCCGCTGGTGTAACGAACGCCCGGGTGACACAAACAACATGAAATCGCAAAATAATCACCTGTGCGACAGATGAATCTTCGGCGATGGCTATTTCTTCTTTATCCTTCGGTGTTTTGACGGTGACCTTAATGATAGTCGCGCTAGCGGCGGCATTTTCTTCAGTGTTCGTCTCCACGGCAGGATCCGTGCCGCTATTCTCCGCCATCTTTACTCTTCTTTTACTTCATTACATCATCGCACCAACAAGCATCGGGGAAAAGTGCTGCAAGCGCCGTCTGTTCTACAGCGGCCTCTGGTGGTGTGGCGTGTCATCGACATTTACTGCACTCGACTCGCTGACGCTGTATGAAATTACTCAAAGTTCGCGGTTGTTGGCACCTTATGTGCAGCATGTACTGCTAGATGTCGAAGAACGAAGAAGACCAGAAAAAGAAACCAGTTAATGAATGTGCGACAGCCAGGCCACCACACAATAATAGTAAGTGGATCAATTTGCTTCTAGTTGAATGTGACAAAGTCTTTTTGATGCTCTCATATTAAAGGTCGATTTAAACCCACACTCCACTTTCAAACTGCTCGAAATAGCCTACTGGTTAAATTAAACTATTTATTTATTCTTGACATTTTGTGAATATTTATCATCGAGGGACATACATGAATGAATAAATGTGCATGCAAAGTTTCAATGCATTGATATGCAGTGGCGGTTCTAGACCACAGTAACTAGTTTTTGGGAGTTTACAATCATTGGAAACAAAGAGAACTGATATTTTAACAGAAATCCTGATCAGGTTATACAGTTTACGACAGGTGGGAATAATAATTCGATTTATGTGGGTTCCAGCACTGGGTATTCAAGGTAATGAAGAAGCAGACAAAATAGCCAAAGAATCATTGAAAATGAAAGAACCTAATATAAACATTTCACTCAGTAGAGCAGAAGGAAAACATTTTATTTTAGAAGCATGCAATAAGAAATGGCAAACAGTTTGGGACTCATGTCATACAGGTCGACATTCTATAAGGTACAAAAAAACATAAAGCGAGGCAATATAATTAACAATTTAAGTAGAAGAGAACAAGTTATTTTCATTTAAGAACAGGACATTCAAATCTAAATCATACTTTACACATTATAGGGAAACATAACACAGGTTTATGTGAAGTATGTTCAATAGAGGAGACAGTAGAACATATATTGAAGAAATGTAAGGCTTATAATAAAGAAAGGAGGATTCTTAAGGAAGAATTGCAAGCAGTAGGATGCCAGGAATTCACTATAACCAAATTATTAAATGATGGTCCAAATTCAGGAAAACAAATAAAGGCAATCATGAGGTTTATTAAGAATAGTGGGTTATATAGTAGGATTTAGGAGAATTTAGTTCATTCTTTTCACACTCCATCACAGTAGGTGGCGGAATGCACCTTTAAAGTTGGTTCGCAACCCGCCATAAAACCAAAAAGAAGAAGAAGAAGACCACAGTAACTGGGGGGGGGGGGGGGGGGGGCCAGGCAGGGGCCACGTGTACTTTTAGGGGGCACACCTTTAACATGAATTTTAACCTATTTTCTGTATTTCAAGTAATTTTTCACCATGACGTGCATCACTGCAGTCTGCTTACACCTGGCCACTTCATGCGTTTTCTGTGATCGGAAAGCTATCTGATCGTGAAAAGACCAGGTGTAAAGGCCCTCCGAAACACATTCGCATGAATCCGATCGCTCAAACCACTTCAGGGCCGCAAGTGTAAATGCATCTGGTTGTTGAAACCATATGTCAATTTTACTCCTCCCAAAAATGCTAAAAGATAAACGTGTGAGAGCATTTTATAGGCTATATATCATGTTATAGTCCGATATGACGACGCTTCTGCAACACGCATCACCGCAGCTGAGCATCTGTTCATCAAGCCAACGCGCAAACTATCGCAAATCAAAGCGAAAGTAAGTCGCAGACGCTTAACACACAATCATCATCATTAAAAGTAAAGAAAGGGCTGTTGCCGCTCTCTCTTATTGCGGTCTTTGTTTCAGAAATTTGATGAACAATAAAATGCAAATGCCCGAAGCACACAGCCAGGAGTGGCTCTGTAAGAAGCATATCAAGGTTCTGGCGTGGCCTAGCCAGTCTCCAGACCTAAACCCAATAGAGGGAGCTCAAACTCCGTGTTTCTCAGCGACAGCCCAGAAACCTGACTGATCTAGAGAAGATCTGTGTGGAGGAGTGGGCCAAAATCCCTCCTGCAGTGTGTGCAAACCTGGTGAAAAACTACAGGAAACGTTTGACCTCTGTAATTGCAAACAAAGGCTACTGTACCAAATATTAACATTGATTTTCTCAGGTGTTCAAATACTTATTTGCAGCTGTATCTTACAAATAAATAGTTAAAAAATCATACATTGTGATTTCTGGATTTTTTATTTTTTTAGATTATGTCTCTCACAGTGGACATGCACCTACGATGACAATTTCAGACCCCTCCATGATTTCTAAGTGGGAGAACTTGCAAAATAGCAGGGTGTTCAAATACTTATTTTCTTCACTGTATGTGACCAGGTGTAAATGGAATCGTTTTGATCAATCAGACAGCTATCCGATCTGAGAAAACGCATGAAGTGGCCAGGTGTAAACAGAAGCTAATAAAACAATTTAAACTCAAATTAATGTTTCATAATGTTTAATTTATTTGACAAGTAATTTTCTTTTGTAGTGTGATATAATGAAAACACATTTTTAGCATAAGCACATCTAGGCACTTTTTACATCTGTAAACTACATATACGTATATAACAAAAAACAAACATATCCAGAGATCAAGGCAGTCATCTGAAAATGTGTTTATGATAATCTTCTCTAACATCATGTATTCATTTGTATTCTGCGGTTTTTGCAGTTCCTTGCAAACACATCAACAAATTCTTCAACATTCAAATTATTTGAGTGAATTTTAGATTTGGATAATTGGTTATTCCTTTAAATCTAAATTCTGGACTTATAAAACCTCAATCGTTGAGTGATTAAAGTCCCCGTGAACCAGAAGTTGCAAAGTGCAAACGACTTTTCTCCAGTGTTGTGACGTATTTCCGAGAGAAACGGAATACTAAATGAGGGAGTAGGAGGTCTCTGCGGAACAAAAGTGGGTGTTTCTAAATTTGTGGGTGTTTATAAATCATGCAATGAAAATGATGCCCTTCTCCCAATCCCACCCCTAAGACCTACCCACACTATGACGTGGGCAAATCAGGTACAGCGGTTGAAAACGCCCCTCTGTTTATGGCCTCGCCCCCTGATCTGGTAACTCCTATTACCGTCTGCACTGCAGAGACCTCTATACATAGTTCCCACAGGCCAGTTAATGTCACGTGACCTCCCTGGAGACGCCATCTTTGAGGGCAAAAGCTGCTGCGTTTACAAGGTTTTACAAGCAAATTTCGAATATTTCTTTCTGTTTATAAAGTTACGAAAATCATAAAGAGACAAAGTGACAGAGATTATAAAGAGACTCTATTAACACAAGACAGAGAGAGGTACAACGCGAAAATTTCAGTCATAAATGGTGTGGATCCGTACTGAGCACTGACTTTGCAGCTTTGCCTCAGATACTATCATGTATTCGTATTGAACCGAAACGGTACGGGCGTCACGGTTCGTTGCATGAATATATACACGGTATAAAAATAAATAAAACTGGCGTGCAAATTAATTAATGTCATGCGGAACTACTTTAAACGCGGGTTCTTTAGGGACATAATCTGAGATTGCAATGCTGGAATGTGTGTGTGTCTGTGTGTGAGTAAGAGAGAGAGAGGCGCGGGCGCGATCGAACAGTGGAAACAATGTTGTTTTTGTATGTTTTTAATACTGTTTTTAATACTTTCTTTTTGTCACGAAATTAACTCGTTTCAGCTTCTTCTTCTAATGTTCTGCCCACAGCATTCCCACAGCCTGCCCAAAGAAATGGCGCTGCCTCGGCAAATGCCCGTATGTTGTGACGTCATGTAGGAACTATGTATTTGGAGTTAGAGGCAAAATAGTGGGCATGGCTTTTTTTCCAACTAGCACCTGATTGGATCTAGAAAAGTAGGTTTTTCTAGTAGCCTGTCTACAGTCAGTTGGAGGGGCGCGGTTATCGGATGTTAAGCAGACACCCAAACAGTCAAACCTACGTTGACTTAGATTGTTGATTAAAGACTTTGATTAAAGATTACGAAGCCAAAAAAATTTGAATTAATTGTTCACCACAAAACGATCAATTTAAGCAAACAAAGTATGGTCAATTTTGAGGCAAAAAAAAAAAAGCGTTCTTTAAAGGGGTCATGACATGAGAAACCAAATTTGCCTTGATCTTTTGGTATATAAGAGATCTATGTACTATTAAAACTTCCTGCAAGTTTCATAGCTTAAGACGTCCTCCCAATTATAAACAAAGCATTTATTTAATCAAGCTCTAAATACAGCTTGTTCTGGATCCATGGTTAGAAGTGACGTCACGGTTAGAAGTGACGTACCAGTCGTTTGCATATGACCGCCTCCAGCGCAGGACAACTGCGCCTCATTTCGCATCATCGCATGCGTTGTCAAGCAGCGAGTGTGTCTGTTTACAAGATACAACATGTTTGAATACGCTGCCGAACGATCCAGACGTCAGGGAAAGCAGTTGGATGCAGTTTATTTGCAGCATATGCAGCCCGCCAAAGCTTTATTTGAACGGTGAGTGATCAGATGAGTGTGACAGGGAATGTTACTGAAAGAACGAGCAGAGAGAGAGAGAGCCCCGGCCGCGCGCGCGCCTTCAAACTCTCTCTCTCTCTCTCTCTCTCTCTCTCTCTCCCTCCCTCCCTCCCTCGTGCATATGAATCAAAATCATTTGAGAATTGACACGATGGTAAAAGATTGGAAGACCGAAGTTTCACGTGGTGGAGCATTGTGTAGTCTACATGTGATACAAAATGATTAACGTTAATAATTTATGCATAAGCAGCACTGACGTTAGCCAATCATAACAGTGGGCGTTAACATTGAACTCTTAAATGCACTACATTTTAAAAGTTTTTTTGTACAAAAAACTATAGTAATACTATAATTGCACCTAAGGGAACATAATAAAACAAAACAAAAAACCATGTCATGACCCCTTTAATGTGTTAACGTTTCTGTTCTCTGGCTGCTGACTCTTTGCTAAGATTGCATAGTAGTCATCATGACTCGTGATTACTTGATATGTAGTTTTATATAGTACAATATAAGCAACAGCGGACACTTGGATAGTTTAATATTATTTCAACCCACAGGACACAGGACAAATTGCGCATTGCACCCAACGGTGTTTGGCGTGATTATCAAGAGCAAATTTAGGCAATATTATCTGTCCGTGTGGCAGATAATGAAAAATATTTTTGCTGCTAGATCTAGAGACATGTAGGCCCAATCCCAAATGGCACACTTCATGTGCACTTTCGGTCTTGTGGACTTACAATGGCTGCCGCGTGCGCGTGTCCGTTAAGTCCGTGAGACCGCAGTGTGTCCCATTTGTCATTTTTAGATCTCAGAAGGGTGCTCGCGAGCGCCCCCTCTGCGGTCGATTTGCGCCCTTGATGCGCACTTTTGCCGAGCCCACACTGAGGCCCAGTCCCAAATCGCACACTTCATGAGCACTTTCGGTCTTGTGGACTTACAATGGCTGCCGCGTGCGCGTGTCCGGTAAGTCCGTGAGACCGCAGTGTGTCCCATTTGTCATTTTTAGATCTCAGAAGGGTGCTCGCGAGCGCCCCCAAGTGGTCGATTTGCGCCCTTAATGCGCACTTTTGCCGAGCCCGCACTGACACGGGCTCCGCAGCAGACTTCTTCCCGACAGTCAAAGCGGCATTACGTCACGAAAGTGCGGACTCAGAGGAAGACCGCGAGTGCTTAGGGTTCCATTTGGGACAGGGCCTGATGCGGACTCCACAGCAGACTTCTTCCCGACATTCAAAGCGGCGTTACGTCGCGAAAGTGCGGACTCAGAGGAAGACCGCGAGTGCTTAGGGTTCCATTTGGGACAGGGCTGTAGGCTTCGAGTCAACGTGCCACATGAAGTTTGGACCAGGATTGTGGTGCCTTTACCTCCTCCGGCGGAGTCTTCGTGCTCGTCTATAGGTGTCCTAAAACAAATGGTAATGCAATGTTGGTAGATTAGCACCTGTAGAGTTTCCTTTCACAGATCTTTCACAGTTATTTAGCTTATATAATAAGGAAACTTTCTGTTAACCAATTACAATTAACAGTTTTTGACTGTAGCATTTTTACAGTCTTTTACCGTTATATAAAACTATGAGAATAAAGTCGAAGTCTCAGAAACATAGGCTACTTTATGTACTTCTAGGAAATATACTTAAAAATATATACATAAAATTACACTTAGAAACTATACTTGACAGAAATGTTAAAGTATATTTGGCCTATGCTTGTACTTTATATATTTATATAATTATAATTAATTATAATTGGCTTGTAGTTGTTTACTTTTTTGATTGAGCAGCCTATTAAATACTTTTTTTAAACATAATTTTACATAGGCTACTGTCTTATAAACTTACATAAAAAAAAGTTAGTTATTAAACACTGATCACCACAAATGCTCAGTAAGGAATTTAATATAAAGCTATTATTACAGGTCTTATCTATGTCCTTATGCTTTCAGTTTCTTTCTTTATGTTCATTGTGAATTCCTGTGGGCAGGTTGATGATGTAATGATGTCCTTGCCCCTGTGAGGTTCACTCCATTCGGATGTTGTAAAAAAGCAAAAGGATTTCACACCAAATGTCATTGTGCACTACTGATGTCAGAATTTCTGCCTGTTCTCCACTGAATTCCATTCAAAAAAGAGCCTGCCTTCCTGCCAAACTAAATTTGATTTCTTTTTGGTTTTTGACTCTATAAGCTGAAGTCTGTTACTGTATTTCCCATTTCATTTATTTATTTGGCCCTCTGCAGACACTTATCCAAAGCAAATTACAGCGCATTCAAGCTACATTTTATTGGTGATGAAGAAAACTTGTGACAAGTACATTGTTGACCTGGTTTTCTTTTCTTTTTTTTTACAGACTGCATAAGAGTAGTCAACAAGAAGTGTTTAATGATGAGAAAACACTCCATCTCCCTGCATATTATAAAATTGCCTGGATGGAAACTGGATGGCCATGTTTCTCTTAATGGCTCCTCATGGAGGAGCACCAACATGTCAGGCATGGTCACTGGAGAACCAGCTAAAGGCTGGGATACGCTACTTCGACCTCAGAGTGTCTGGCTTTAAATGAATAATTATGCATGGACTGATTTACCAATGTACATCATTGTCAGAAGTTCTCTGCACAGTCAGGACATTTTTACTCAGTTCAGAACAGAGGTAGTGCTTCTCAGAGTTAAGCCCGTTTTTCCTATGAAGGGAAAAGGTCAGAATTTAGTTGAAAACATGATTAAAAATAATGAAGATTCCAGCGATTGGTGAAGTAAGAGGAAAGATTGTTTTGTTCAGAAAAACAGCTTTAAGCTGGGGATTATTTTGTCTGAAAATGTCAAAAAAGGAGACTATAAAGTAACTGAAGTTAAAGCCAAAGAGAGAATGATTGAACAGCATCTGGAAGAAGCTGCTAATCAATGTAGAACGGGTTCTGCTCTGAGTCTGAGCTACTCGAGTGGCACGAGCCTAGGTACATATGTTTGTTCGGTTATTGCCAAAAAAAGTGGCAAAGGAAATCAATCCATGGTTGTATGTTTATCTTGCAACGGAATTTGAAAAGAAACCCAAGCCTTGTTTTGGGATCATAGCCATGGACTTTCCAGGTTTTGACTTGATTCAAAAGGTCATCGAATTCAATAGGTCTACCTAAGATTTTTCAGTCTTTACTTTTTCCACATGGGTTCATCAAGAAATTAATGTTGTCATTGCTTTCATCTGATAGTTGAGAATTTTTAAACTGGCAAATGAAATAAAATAAATATCAGGTGTGTTATGTTATTTCAATAATAACAATTCTTTGTTGGTTTATGGGTTTGGAACAACATTAGCATGAGTATGCCAAAAAAAAAAAATTTGTGTTTTTTGTTGGTTTCATGTGTTTGATGTCATGACATGATGTCATGCATATTATTTTCAACAAATGTTTTGATATAATTGCTGTAATAAAATGTAAAATAGTGCTAGCAAAGATACATATAGTTTTTGAATGTTTTAATAAAAAATATTATTTTTTTTAAACAAGTTTTAAATGTTTAAAAAAAAAAAATTAAGTAATGTCACGAATACACCCCGACCAGCATCAACTCAGCACACCAGGTCACGCTCATCATCCCCTGAATACTGATTGCTCACCTGCACCGCATCACGAGCTGCACACAGGATTTAAGCGGTTCTCTGTTGGGTCTTGTCTATCCACGGGTGTGACCCACCCGGTCCTTCATACTTCTCTGGTTCCAGGATTCCCGTGTTCTCGCAGCAAGTATACTCAAGCTGATCACTATTCACTCTCCTGTGTGTATTTCCAACCAGCCATTGTGTGTGACGGTGCTTCAGGATTCTCCAGTCTGATTCTTTGAGTTCAAGTTATTCAAGAGACTATTTCAGTTCCAGTTATTCCTGTTTCCTATTATGTGTGGATCTGAAGCCCTCTATGAGTTTGGATATTGTACAACGAGAATAATTAAAGTCTGTTAACCGTATTCATAGTGTCCTCATCCTTCCAGTATTGTGACAAGTAATATGTATTTTTTTTATTATTATTATCTTATTATGAAGTAACTCATTCAAATTTCGTTTGGTTTGAGGTTGATAAAATCATGAGGGGTCATCTCAGTGATAGCTATTTCATGCTTTGTGGTTTTCTTGTCACAACATGGTTCTAGTTTTCATGATGAAAACAAAATGTTAGTAAAACCAAGTTTGACTTTAATCCCCACATAATGTTATATTGAAACTTTATTGCACAATGCACATTTCTTATTAAGTCTAAAATGTGTTTCAATATCTTAGTAAGGATATTATGATCTCTGTATAACATCAGTCTTTCAATGCAAGATATTTAAAGTGTATAGTATACTTGCAATAATTCCACATGTACACTCACCGGCCACTTTATTAGGTACCCCATGCTAGTAACGGGTTGGACCCCCTTTTGCCTTCAGAACTGCCTCAATTCTTCGTGGCATAGATTCAACAAGGTGCTGGAAGCATTCCTCAGGGAGTTTGGTCCATATTGACATGATGGCATCACACAGTTGCCGCAGATTTGTCGGCTGCACATCCATGATGCGAATCTCCCGTTCCACCACATCCCAAAGATGCTCTATTGGATTGAGATCTGGTGACTGTGGAGGCCATTTGAGTACAGCGAACTCATTGTCATGTTCAAGAAACCAGTCTGAGATGATTCCAGCTTTATGACATGGCGCATTATCCTGCTGAAAGTAGCCATCAGAAGTTGGGTACATTGTGGTCATAAAGGGATGGACATGGTCAGCAACAATACTCAGGTAGGCTGTGGCGTTGCAACGATGCTCAATTGGTACCAAGGGGCCCAAAGAGTGCCAAGAAAATATTCCCCACACCATGACACCACCACCACCAGCCTGAACCGTTGATACAAGGCAGGATGGATCCATGCTTTCATGTTGTAGACGCCAAATTCTGACCCTACCATCCGAATGTCGCAGCAGAAATCGAGACTCATCAGACCAGGCAACGTTTTTCCAATCTTCTATTGTCCAATTTCGATGAGCTTGTGCAAATTGTAGCCTCAGTTTCCTGTTCTTAGCTGAAAGGAGTGGCACCCGGTGTGGTCTTCTGCTGCTGTAGCCCATCTGCCTCAAAGTTCGACGTACTGTGCGTTCAGAGATGCTCTTCTGCCCACCTTGGTTGTAACGGGTGGTTATTTGAGTCACTGTTGCCCTTCTATCAGCTCGAACCAGTCTGGCCATTCTCCTCTGACCTCTGGCATCAACAAGGCATTTCCGCCCACAGAACTGCCGCTCACTGGATGTTTTTTCTTTTTCGGACCATTCTCTGTAAACCCTAGAGATGGTTGTGCGTGAAAATCCCAGTAGATTAGCAGTTTCTGAAATACTCAGACCAGCCCTTCTGGCACCAACAATCATGCCACGTTCAAAGTCACTCAAATCACCTTTCTTCCCCATACTGATGCTCGGTTTGAACTGCAGGAGATTGTCTTGACCATGTCTACATGCCTAAATGCACTGAGTTGCCGCCATGTGATTGGCTGCTTAGAAATTAAGTGTTAAGGAGCAGTTGGACAGGTGTACCTAATAAAGTGGCCGGTGAGTGTATATCTTTAGTTGGAAATCAGCACCGTTTCTGAATATTTAAAAAACATTAAGTACAATATTAGTTGTTCCAATTGACTTTAAGTATATCAATTTAGAAAAAGTAAACTTGCAGGGTATTTATATTAAGTACATAAATATGTAAATGTATTTGTAGTATATTTTAGTATATTTATTTTTCACTAGGGTCCTCATATAGCCTACATTTACTGACATTTTTTGGCTGGCTTGTATAAAATGAGAACAGAATGTTGCATTAATTTAATGATATATGCCATTTCTCCTGTTTAATTGTTGCTATATAAAACTGTCAAGCAAATATAAGTTTAAGTGTAGAAATTGCTAGAATGGATTAAACACATTCATCAGATGGATTTACTAAACTGATTACTAATCAATATAAAATATGCAAATGTTCAAACATATCAAGAAAACCGCCAATTGGATGTCCCAATTCTTTGCATAAAATTAAAAGTTCTTATACAGTAGTCCTTTATACAGAATAGGAGTATCGGAACCGTGCTGTGCTCAACAAGTTTAGGGGTTTCTGGAGAGGTTTTAGTTTTTTTTTGTTTTTTTTCTATTTTGCTGTACCATTTTTTTACCCATCATTTTTACTCTGACTTCACCGAAATGCGAGGAGGCTGCAGTGCAGACCTGAGGCCAGTGGATAAACGCTCCTGATGCCTCCAATAGAGGGAGTAGGTTATACGGCGAAATACATAATTAAATCAACGCTCGAAATGAACACATAAATAAACATCCCGTCTATAGACTTTTACTAATTTAGAGATTTCTGTTCATTTAAATAAACATTATAGACAGTGGAATAATCTGCACTACGGATTAAAACATCCAGATGTTCAGTTGGGCTTCACTCTGCACTCAGCATACAAAAGACTATTTCTTTTTGTGAATTTTAAATGTATTAGGCTACACACAGTTGGATCAGATGGACAAAGTAATGATATGACCTACTGTAGAATTTATTGTTTTTAAACTGTTTTTATATACAGGAGCCTGAGTGAGATATGTTGTTGTGAATTTACATAGTTACATTTAGGTATTAACCACATTTAGCCCAGTACCGTGTAATCATATGGATCCTCAATTAAATATCTGCTGTAGCCTATACTATTCACCATTGGTCATCATACAGCCGAGTCATTCTGTGGAAATGTCCATTAATCTGTCCAGCCTTTACAGAAATATACACTTAAAAAACACTTTAGGGTTACAATTTCTTTACATTTTAAAATAAAACAATGTTATTTGAACAATTACACCTTCTTAAACCATCAATATGGCAATATTTGATATTTGAAGAAAAGCCCATAGTAAATTCACTGGTACTTTTCTGTTATCAGAAATGTTGCTTACTGGATCAATTTACGAGGGCATAAACAGGATCATTTTATAAAAGCAATAATAGAGGGGAGTTGGGAAACAATAAACTTAACAGGAACAAGTTTTGCATGGAAAGCAAAGGAATGGGCTACAGGAATGTCGCTAAATAATATTTCAGTTTCATTAACGATAACCATTTACCCAATACCCCCGTTTTTTTAGCCAACCGGAAGTTGATTTACAAATTCATGAGAGTGTTAAAAAAGGACAAATTGACATTAAGAGCTATTCAATTGAATATATCAGAACAGTTTATTATGCATTTCTACCAATATACAGATGAATCAAGAAATCCAGATAGGTTGTACTGGATCAGCATTTTATGTTCCTGAATTTAGAATAGGAAAATATGGGAGATTAACAGATGGGACTTTGGGAACCGCAGAATTGGTGGCAATTCAGATGGCTCTTAGTTGGGTGGAAGAAGTGATGCCAAATAAAGTTGTGATATGGTCAGATTCAATGGCATCACTTATAAGCCTACAAACTTATCAAACAGTAAGATATGATATATATAGAGAGAAATATTGATTATTTTGTATAGATTAATGCAAGCTGGAACAATAATTAAATTTGTTTGGGTACCAGCACATTCTGATGCCAGGAAATGAAAGATCTGATAAAATGGCTAAAGAGTCACTTAAACTGAGCATCCCTAATATTACAGTTGGATTAAGTAGGATGGAAGGTAAAAGTATCATTAAAGAAGCTTGCAATCAGAAATGGCAAAGAAATTGGAATGATTGTAAAACAGGTAGACATTTTTATAATATACATAATACTGTAAGACAAAGTATAATGATTAAATGAAATTTAAGTATAGATGATCAGGTTATTTTAACTAGACTAAAAGGATGGGACATACAAAACTTAATTCTACACTTCATATTATAGGGAAACATGGTACAGGATTATGCGAAAAATGCCAAGTAAAGGAAACAGTTCAGTTGTTATTTTGTCCTGTATGAACAGGAAAGGAATGAGTTAATAAGAGAGCTACAGGTAATGGGATGCAAAGAATTTACAATCAACAACATATTAAACACAAATCAAGGAAATTGTAAGGTCAGTTTTAAAATTCATTAAGCATAGTGGTTTTAGGAATAGAATATAAACATCTTTTAACATACATCTAAACTGAAATCACTTCACACTCCAGCATAGGTGGTGGCGGTATGCACCATTATGTGACCCGCCAATAAATCCATAGAAGAAGAAGAACAACAACTTAAAATATATGAGTGTCAGGTTTAATTAACCTCTGTAAATATCTTGATATTGATGAAACTTGCTTATTTTGTGGTCTTGTTGAAAAAAAAAACAGTCCATTTATAACCAATACATTTAGGGTCGATTTAACCCTTCTAATGTGACCCACAGTTTTATCCGTAAAGGTATCATTTTTTATTACAAAAACCCCAAATCGTCATCTCTTGAATATGTTGTTTATTTCTTTATTTTATATCTAAAATGTTCACCCACAAGCAAAAAGCCCTTATGGGCCCCCAAGGGCTGTCATTTATGTTTTCCTCTTTTTCTTGTTGAATGTTTCATCCCTCGGGCTTATAAATAACAACAACAACAAAAAAATCTGTTTTTATGTATTATTCAAAGATATTTAAACTTGTCATTGTTCTTTTTTTCCTGATATATAATCTCATATTATGATGGATGCAAACCCATATTTATGTTTTTTGTCATTATTGGTCATTGTTAAAGATACAACCATCATATCTTTCCCTAATCTTGTATGTAACTATAAGTTCTGCAATAAAAAAAATGATATGTGCGACAGGTGCACTAACACCTCATAACATCAGTAACTCGGCAGACGTAGAACGGTTTTCCTCAGCCTTTGTAATGTCTGCACATTGCTCACAGCACACAGCTGTGCAGCTGCTCAAAGAAAAATTATAATAATGTAATTTTTATAGTTGACACTGCTCTTTACCCACTTGTAGATTATCATGAGAGGACTAGATTGTACTGTTAATTTACTCACCTTCAGTGCTTTTTTGTGCTTTAGTAAAGTAAAAAAGAAAGAAATACAGTACTTTTACATTTTTTTATAGGCCTATGTGGGGCATCCAGGATAAGCACAAGTGAGTAAAATTTTTAAGAACAATACAACACACGCGTCCTCCCTCTCTTTTGTAAACAGCTCACGTGAGGTTGCTCCCATGCATTCCAGACTGTCATCAACATGCTCAGGACCGTTTGTAGAGGCTGTGGATTACAAGTCATAATTTTGTAAATAAGCTTCAGTTTCTTGTGCGGACCAATCGGTTCATTTGTATGTTTGTTTGTTTTTTATTAATCAAAAGTACAAATGTGACATGACTGAAGTTTATTTGTTTATGTTAAAACTGTAATCCAATTGGAAATTTTATAGGCAATTCAAATTCATAAATATTACATTTACATTTAATCCATTTCATCCAATAGAACCCACAGTTGAGTTTTATAGTTCTCCTTTTCTCCGTTATCCAGCTAACCGTCACCAAATGGTGATAAAAGAACATTTGTGAATTTTATCTGAACATGTTCAATGACATCTCTGTCTAGTGGTATGATGAAAGGCTTCTTGTATTGACTGCATGCCTTCATTTTTGCATGTCATATCTTGGAGAGCAGACGTTTGGTCAGTTGAGTTTGGTCAGCTAAGTTTTGCCTTGAAGAAAACAGATATGGTCAAAAGTCTGGCACTGTAATACAGTTGGAATATTGTTTTTATCACCAACTCACAATCTACAACACTATACTGCGGCTTTTCTAAGTCCCAGCTCGTTCGTCTCCAATTGGTCCAAAATGCTGCGGCCAAATTTCTTAAGAATAGACAAATTCGATCATGTCACTCCCTCTCCATTGGCTACCAGTCCAATTTAGGATTGACTATAAAATTCTCCTATTTGTGTACAAAGGTATGCATCATCTTGCTCCAAGTTACCTGTCTGAACTTCTACAGTCCATCCCGTGACCTACGATCTAGCACTCTAAATGTACTAATCTACTAGGCTCAAACGTAGAGGAGACAGAGCCTTTTTGGTGGTGGGGCCTAGGTTGTGGAACAGCTTACCGGCACAACTTAAGAGTAGCTCCGTCCTTATCAGTTTTTAAATCTCTGCTGAAAATGAGCTGTTTTCTCGTTGATCCTTAGCGTATGATTGTACAGCACTTTGGTCAGCCTGGCAACTGGTTTTAAAAAGTGCTTTATAAATAAATGAACTGACCTACAATCTTTGCAGTTTTTCAGAATCATCTAGAATGATAGCTTTTTGTGATGAGCAGCACAAATCATTATTTGCTGAAAAACATCCCCTCTGCCATAGACCCATTGCAGCTAAAGGCACAAGTCTCACCATGTATGCTATTTCAAATCTGAGAATGATCAAATTATTTTTAGATGATGCTATGTCATTTTTTTTGTGCAAACCAAAGAAAATGTGAGGTATGAACTGAAACAAGTTTGTTTTTGCTACAGTACAGGCAGAATTTTTCATATATTTTTGTCATTATTTTTTGAGAATGCAAGACACACAAACACCATTATTTATAAAGATTAGATTACTTTATTATAGCCTTGAAGCACGATAAGCACTAAAAGTTTGTTATCAGTATAATATTAATGTATGTTCAACACTCTGACAGTGTAATTGAATTGCAATTGTAATATCACCTAAATACATTTGAAGTTTGCTGGGTGAATTTTGCATTACAAAACTAAAATACAAGAGTATATTAAAAGTTTACTTAAGTATCCTTGGAATAGTTCCACTTTAACACAAACAAGTATATTAAATACAACTTTAGTTGAACTTCAGGAATGATTTTGGACAACTAAAATGCATTTAGTAAAAAAATATTTTTTCCAATTTAACAGACTTTAAATAGACCAATTTATAGAGTGCCACAAATACATTTAGTCATACTTAAGTAGGCTACATAAGAAATAACTTGTCCTTAAGTATACTATTTTTTCACTATAGGGAATACAGTATCTAAATCATTTTTGTCTTCATTATAAATAGTATGTCTGTTGTTTATAAAACCTTGCAAACTTATTTTTATGTATAAGAGTTTGCTTGTGAAGCCTATGCTCTTTAAAATAAATTACACTTTTTTATTTTTATTTTATTTCTCGTTAAATTATGCAAAGACAATAATACAATTTTTAAGTGTTGCTTAAATGTCCAAATGTATTCAGGGGCCATTTTATATGCAAATGCATGCATCAAGCTAATAGCCAATCACATGATATCAATGAGTTCTTAAAGCTCCCAGACAGAACTCTACCTGTACTAGAACTAAAAACGCTGCTGTGATCGACACTTGTTTCTGGAGGTCCATCAGGAAGTGTGAGGTATTATTTAATCTTTTTTTATGAACCAGCAACAGTTTAAATAGGTTAAAAACATTTAAAGCCATGCAAAATATTTAAATAACTTAAATGTAATAAGTTTTTATTTTATCTGTCAAAAAAAAACATAATATTTGTAAAAAAAATAAAAACTATAAATGCAGTTTCATTCTGTGCTAAACTTAGACAATGAAGATTGGGATGGGAGTTCCTGGGACAATTCTGTGCATCCTGATGGTGCTGTGAGTATACAATTTAATGTATTTTATTTTAATTTACCAAAATGGGTGGGTTTTTAGGCTTTGGAAAATTAAAATTAAAGTCAAAGGACTGATTAGTGAAATTAATATAAATAAGACTCATCTCTCATTGTTTTCAGAATTGTGCATTTACCTTTATTTCTTACATTGTTTTCATTTTTTTTCTTTTCTCTTTGATATAAATCTTTTGAAAAAAGTGAGAGTGATTGTACTGATTGTACTTTTTGGTGGCTTGTATTGTTTAGTTTTGCTTGATATTTTTTGACTTCCTGACCCATACAGTAAAGCTGAAACATTTTTGTTTATCTCATTTACATTTATTCATTTGGAAGACACTTTTTCAAAGCAACGCACAGTGCATTAAAGCCAACATTTTAACAGTGCATGCATGCATTCCCTGTGAATTGAACGCATAATCTTGCTGTTGCGAGCACCGACAGACTAAATCGCACAGACTCTGATGAGATTAGGGGTGGGAGATATTGACAAAAATGAATATCTCGATATTTTTTTTCAATATCTCGATATCGATATTCAGACGATATTTTTGCAATCCTTCAAAGAAATGTGTGCAAACTGGCAAAGAAGGTCCAGTTGGTCTTTTGACTTGCTGCATTTGACCTATTACTATATAGAATTACTAGTACATAAAGATATGAGACATTATTGATTTAAATATGAACCAAGTTACTGTACTAAATATTTATTCTAATACAAGAACAGTGCTTTTTCAGTACAATATATGTACGTAATAAATTAACTTGTGCTTTGCACACTACTCTATTAGTAAGACTAACAACAATGTGACTATCTCTTTAAAAAAAAAGTTGTGTTTTGCAAACCCTACATCTCAGGGCTCCAGACTAACTTTTTCACCTAAATCCTGGAACTGTACTGAAAACAATTTGAACCGTCATAAAGTGAATGTCAACTGTACCAAAATAAAAATGTTGTTTCTACCTTGTTATTATCATCTATAGGCCTAGTTGTTGTAATAATAAAAACACCATAAAAATGTTTATGATATATATTATTATATTTATTTAGCTCCATTCAAAGTAGTTATCTAAACAGGTGAAAACAGATTTAATAAAAAAAATAACAGGAGTTAAATGCTTTTTTGTATTCATGCAGAACAATTTTTTTTTTCCTTTTTCTTTTTACATATATGAAAAATAAGAGAAAAATACATACTCTCCAAAACGGGCATTTCGACATAATGTTGTGTGTAGGCTATTTGTCCATTCAGACACGAAAGAGAGTTCAATTCAGTCCTCGCGCGCTGTCTATGTGCATGGCTGCACGCTTAGGGTCGGGTGTGTGCGCACAGAAAACCGAACCGAATAGAGCTCTTTTTTTTCGTCGTCACTCTTATGCTCTACTCATTCTCCAAGACGTTTACATTTTTTAACGTTTTATGAGACATGCAGCGCAGTTCAACCCGTGTGCCGATGGGTAGATCAGCGCGTTACAGTACACATGTGTGCGCATCTACCACAAACGCAGAACATCAGTTCTGACTGGATCGCTTCCCAAATCGTCACTATCTAACATTTTGTCTAGTTTTTATTCGTTGACGACAATGTCAATAGCTTTTCGTCATAGTTTTTGTCATTCAAAACTAGTTTTTATTTAGTTATCGTCTCGTTTTTTAACCAGTGCAATTTGCGATGTCATTAAGCAATGTGATAGATGTAGGCCTACCGCGAAACAAGTCTCCGGGTGAGCCGGCCAGTGATAGTAGCATGAGACGTACTCCGGACCGTTGTAGTCAGCGCTTGCCGGTTAATTTTGGCATTTTCTAAGTAAGTTACACTAATAGGCTAGTAATAGGCTAAATGAACACACATACAAAAATGTCTTTCGTCCTGTAGGCGTCCTGGAGAATATTTCTGTTCGTCCTTTTTACACATTTAGGCGCCGACGCCGTTAGGCTCGAGCCCTGAGTAGCCTACGGCTTTACTCTTTACGTTTTTGGATTGTTGCTTCAACCTAAGAAAGAAACGTCATAACACACAGGTAAGAACTCCGTAGTTGTATTGCAAATTAGTACTCCGCTTACTCTCGTGCAATTGAGGAACGATCGTGATTTTGTAAAAAAAAAAAAAAAGGCTACAATCAATCAAACAAACCCCTACAGTAATAAATTCGCTACATATAATTGTTTAGAAGGTTATACACTTCCTTCAGCTCTTTTCATGTTTGGGGGGTCGGATTGTACAAATTA
Organism: Semotilus atromaculatus; assembly: GCA_031834385.1. Classification (NCBI taxonomy): domain Eukaryota; kingdom Metazoa; phylum Chordata; class Actinopteri; order Cypriniformes; family Leuciscidae; genus Semotilus; species Semotilus atromaculatus. Next base: position 12,843,824 of record JAULUF010000019.1, on the reverse strand, counting down.
TGAAATACTCGATATCCCAATTTTGCATATCGTCCAGACAACAAATTGGATATTATCGTCTAAACGATATATCGCCCACCCCTAGATGAGATGCAGCGTAAACTAACATGATGGAGCTGATCATCTAACATGCAGTTCTTAAAGAGGGAAAATAAGTGCCGGTACTCCCGGGGCCCGGGGGTGGGGGGGTTGAAGTTTGAAGCGTTTAGTGGGGTCCCATGCTCCCTCGTGAGGTTTGTTTGTTTGTTTGTGCAAAATGCTTTTTTTTTTTTTTTTTTTGCAAAGTTGGTTGATAACAAGACTGCAATAAAGTAATAACAATTACTTGTTTACAAAGTTTGTTACTCAAACTGTATAACTTTAGGCCTACTTAAATTTTTCTTATGGCTACAAATCTACAAATTATGCCCCTTTTTACAAGATGTAATATTGGTCTCGGGTGTCCCCAGAATGTATTTGTGAAGTTTCAGTACAAAATACCCCACAGTTACTTTATTATAACCATTTGAAAATTAAATTTTTGCGGCCTGTTTTAAAAAGAGCTGTTTTGGTGTATACCACCCTAAATGTAAATGAGCAGCATATCCCCGCCCTGCCTTTGGATGCAGGCGTAACTTGCATTCGCATACCTATGGATTAGAGTGAGAGACCCGCTGTTTTGTATGGCATTCATCCGTAACGTTACATGTTTGAACCGGAATCAGACCCAGATTATGAAGAGACTCCGGCAGAAGAAACACAAATGAGAATGGACCAGCACGTCTCGGAATGGTTATTTGATACATTTATGTACTCGTTTTAATCGCGTCCCCTTTGCCATTATGGACGTGCAACACACACACAAACTGTGATAACGTTGGCGCAATTTTTTGAAACTACAAACACAAATACTGTGATAACGTTTGCTACGTACAAACGAAATTACATTTATGCGAGGGACCTGTTGCGTCATGTTTTCGTTACTTGTCATACAGGTGCTTATGTGGCAAATGTGAGAGGATGGCTACAGAACAAGAAAATATATGCCGTTTTTAATACAATATCTTTAAAAAAATATTTATAAACGTGTGGTTGCACACTATACAAACAAGGTTTAAATTATATAGCTACACAGACATCCTATGACGACGACGACGACAACAACTTTAGACGCATTTGTTGAATTGGCTGACATCGACTGAAATGACTATTTGCTCAAAAATCATAAAATACACTTACTTCTTCTGGAGGTGACGTTGGATCGCGAACAGTAGGCAACGATCCACATTTGAGAATTAACTTTGAAGCAAGACCTGCTTTGAATTGACCCTCGTTCACAAAACAGTCAGTGAGAAAATGATTCGCGCAAACAAACGTATTTTGGAAGTTTAAGTGGAGCCTTTCCTTCATACATAAAATACGCCCACTGCGTTTTCAGTGGCTCTGATGTCGGAAGTAAGTGAAAACTATGTACATTATTACATCCCACAACAGAACATACCGGCTGTCGTTAAAACAAGGGACTTTAAGCAACAGCCTCTGGTGGAACGGCAACGGCATTCTGGCGCTCTATTGCGCATGCGCGACTTTAACTGCTACCTCGCGACGTTCTACTGTAACCGTCCACTACGGGAGAACAGCTGATTAGCCGTAGTCGTTACTACGTGAAAGATTAAGAAAGATAATGTTATGTTTTATAGTATGTGGCATTGAAATTGTTTATGTATAGGCTATCATTAAATGTCTAAAGCAACCCTCTCCTGTTTTTTAAAATCACTTTATTTGTATTTTGTCAAATGATTAAATTATCCCCTATACGCCGTACTCTTTACTGTTGCTTAGTGATTTTTGTGTTCTTTAGCTACGGCAGTTAACCGTTTACTTCCGGCTGCCGTTGCCGTTCCATCAGCAGCTGTTGCTTAAAGTCCCTAATGGAGGATGGTGTACAGATCACCGAGGGCGGGGTCTATGCCACAACCACACTGTCAATCAAACTACGTCGGTGGGGTTTGCTCAATTCTACGTCACAAAGCGCAGAATCTTAGAACACTGGGTGGATTTTTATCATTCTAGGGTGGTTTTGCTCACACACTGCCAACACACATTTATGTTCAAACACCATGTAAAAGTGAATTTTGCATAATAGGTGCCCTTTAAATGTAATTTTCTGTCATCTCTTGAAAATATCTCAAAGCCAAGTTTTTCCAATAATATCTGTCATTATGAGCACAACACATTTAAAAAAATAAAGGGAAAAGTCTTTGGTTACTATCGTCTGAACTTATGGACACTAATAATCAATTAATCAATCAACATTTATTTGTATAGCGCTTTACAACAACCGTCAGGTATCCAAAGTGCTTCACATCATAGAATAAAATAACACAACAAATACAACAAATAACAGTAAAATCAAAAAGGAAATTGTCACACCACTACTGCGTATTAAAAGCCATTTTAAACAGGTGGGTTTTAAGTTTCGACCTGAAAATAGATTAATCTGCAATTGTGCAAATATCAGGGGTAGTTTGTTCCAGAGTCTCGGGGCAGCAACTGCAAAACGCCTGATCACCCCATCACTTATACTTCGACCTTGGGACTTGGTTTGAAGACCGTAACGACCGGCTGTGTTCACGCAGGGTTAAAATCTCAGTTAAGTACTCTGGGGCCAGGCCATTTAGGGCCTTAAAAACGAACAGCAAAATCTTAAAATCTATTCTAAACTGCACTGGAAGCCAATGTAAAGTGATGTCTGCACGCCTAGAAATATTTGTTAAAAACCGAGCAGCAGCATTTTGCACAATTTGCAGTCGTGAAATGGAGCTTTAATTTAAACCAACATAAAGAGCATTACAATAGTCCAACCTCGAACCAATAAAAGCATGAATAATGTCTTATTGATAATCCATGTTATTGGGATGGGTGCTTAGATAATGTGCGATGTTATCATGATTATGTGAGGGGTTAGGGACCTTAACATGAGACGGGGATGTTTATAGTGCAAATGACAGAAAGACACAATATGAATTGTCATTTTAGGCGATAATTTATTTAGGTAAACCATAGCATTTTAAGTGCAATATGCAATTTATTTGTGATAAAATAACATATTTAAAGAGAGAGAAAAGAAAAAAACATTACATCACAAATAAATAACAAGAGCAGATAGTATGTCTAAATAGAACACACATTTAATAACATTGCAGGCTATAATCAATGGAAGTAGCAGGCTACACCAGATGTTCGGAAAAAAAATAGACCAGATTCGTCTAAAATGGATTTTACGTGTCGCGAACGGAACGCTTCAGTTACGTGCCTGGTGTAGCTTACCCCTAAGTGACACAATGGAATTGACTTAAGCTAGTGCTAGCTCGCTAGCCAGAGATAATCATACAAGTTTGCAAAAATAACAGCAGCAGCCCAACTCAACTCACTCTGCCACCCTTCCTCTATGTCGACACATTAAACTGAGTGAGAAGATAACTATATGATCTTATCATTTCAATTATTCTGTCAAGTATCACCAACTTAATCCCCTGTAGTTACAGTGGTATCCAGTGGTTAGCTGCTAGTCTCCATTAAGCGCTGTCAGAATGCAGGCACTAATGTATTGCACTGTTGATGGGGGCGTGACCCAACATGTTGCTTACTGGTATGGGGCTTGACCCGCTACAGTGGTTTTGATGAAAAAAGATGGTTTTTATACTGCCAAGGGCGTTGTAACTCGTACCAAGGGCGTGGTGAGCTGGAACCTGCTTACATCACCATCAACCGCTTACATCACGAACCACCGCAAACATCCAATAGGAAAATTCAACTGCAGTAGCCACCGTTCAACCTGAAGAGGGCAGCACTCCGACGTTTTTACACCATATATTGTAGAATTAAAACCCTTTATACCCAAATGTCAAAAAAGTTACTCGAATCAATGAACAGCATTAATAAAGCCCGATTCTTACAGATCATTAACTAAAAAAAGTTGGTTTAGGGTTTAGTTACCCTTTAAACATCATCACTACGTAAGAGACACTCAGAGTCAAATTAATAACAAGAGAAGAATTTATTCTTGCAAGAATAGGCCCAGTCGCCAACACAGCAGTTACCCTGTGGAGTGAGTGTGACACAGACAAGAAGAGATGGGCAGCCTTTATACCCTGTTTCAAGGTTCCTCCCCAACGGCTGTACTTTTGACCCATTTAGATAAGGTACCCACTGCCGTTCAGTTTCTACACTTAAAGACACAAACTGTCAGACACTAGGGTCAAAGGTCCTGTCCCATATGTTCCTGAAGCATCACACCCAACCCCTCCCTATGCACATACATACAATATATCTTGTTTCACACATTGAAGGTTCAATAGATACACATGGATCAGTGAAAATTAAAATTTTGCCATTACACCGCTGAGGAAAGATCTTGACTGAGGGAGCGAGTCTACTTCATATGTACACTTCAGGTAGCTCCATATACCACAATGCAACACGATTGTGACGAGATCTCGTCTAATGATCTCGTCTAATCACCACCACCACCACAAGTTTTAATTTAAAACACACCTATATATATTTGGATGCTGCATTAAACAATTCTTAAAGGGAAAAAAATTCAAATAATAAATCAACTCCATTGATTCCAAGTGATCAAGGGCTTAGGACGTTCCAATTCAGCCCATTGAATTTTCCGCCAGTAGTGGGCACTCGTGCAATGTAAGCAATGACGTACATCCGAGTGAACGAGACGGAGGGAAGTTAGCGAGTGAAGGGCATGACAATTTTGGACTGGAACCAAGGGGGTAATCCATCGACCGGAAGTTGAAGCCGGCCGCATGCCGCCATCTTGTAGCAGAACTTCACTTGCGTTAGCATTCCATTGACTCCCATTCATTTTGGCGTCACTTTGACAGCGAATAACTTTACATCTGAGGCGTTTAAAGACTCCATTTGTCCATTATTTATTTCTAAAGACACACGACAATGTATAAAGTGCTCCATTACCTTCTATGTTACATTATGGCCCCGTAGAAACAGTTTTTTTGTAAAAATAGGCTAACAATTGCGTCATAACCACTCGACTCTCTGTCGCACAGAACAGAAATGACCGTACAGACAGGAGGAGAAGCTCGCGGGCAATCAATGCATTAACTTAATATGGCGTACTGGCGTTACATTTTAAAATAAATACTATACAAAATACTTACTCCAGCTCACTCACGCCAAAGAACTCTTTGCTCAAGCTCGCCGTCTCTGCAAGATTAACGTTGGCAGTTTTCACGCACAGCTACTAGAAGATTTACATCTGTCAGACAGGTTGCTCACGTCATCAAGCTTAGTTTAGGCTTGTTTGAGATGCGCCTTGCCTTGCTTGAAATGTATACGAGAGTAGCAGTGGCGATTTCTTTAAGACTGCAAGGGAAGCTCAGCTTCCCCTATAATGTAAAAAAATGAATGGTCAAATGTGTACTATTGTGTTAACATTTTATTGACTAAAAATGCGTTAGAACACGTTCATCTCGAAGACGAGTTCGTTCAGAATCAGCTTCATATAGCAGTTCGGCTGACTCGATTTCCTTCTCATACATTCCCGTACATTCACAGTGCATTTCCCCGTTGAAGCCGAGCGTCCATTGACTTCAATGGGGCTGCTTTGAACAGTTTTTTTTAAGTGCTTCGAAACTAGACGGTCATTGGATAAATGCTGCGATTATGTCCCGCCCACGGACGCTCAGCGTCTCTGGGGTGAATAGAGAAGTGGGCTGGCCTGGAGTCCGGGCGTCTGCGTGATGATTGGAGGACTACATCTCCTTTTGATTGACAGCGATTTCGTACAATAAAAAGTTAGGAAGATATTCGAGATTTCGAGCTCACACTGTGTCATTTCCTCTGTCGATGTCAGGTGCCTTGTTACATGTGCGGGGCGAGGTGGTGTTTGAATCATCTGTTTAGTTTGGTTTCGGTTTTGTGTCGGGATTCGGACATTAATGCTCCTCGTGTTTGTTTTCTGTTGTGAGCGCACAGGATGAGCTTTCACTCGTTCGTGCATAACGTTCTGTCTTGTCGTGTGAGCCGGTTTCGTGTTCGCTCTGTCCAGGTGTGTTGAGTTTTGTTCGTGTTTACATCGGCCGCGTGCTTTGTCTTGTGCTGTGTAGCACACAGCTTGTGTTTTAAACTAGCTGTGTGCTTTCATGTTGTCATGTTCTGTGTGAACACGTGGCTTATGAGTGTTCTTCATGTCTAGTTTTGTGTGAGCACATTGCTTTTAATTAGCTTTTCTGGCCACGTGCTTGTGTTTTTTGTCATGTTTGATGTGAGCACATGGCTTGTCATATGTTTTCCTTGTGCCATGTGCTCTCCTGTCGATTGTGTGGAGTCGACTCCCATCTTGTTTCCTGATTATTAGTTATTTTGCCCCACCTGTCCTCCCTTGTTACCTGTCTTATTTGCTCCCTATTTATTCTCCTTGTTTTTGCAGTCCTGTGCTGGTTCATAGTTTTTGTTTGTATTTTTTATTTTATTATTAAAATAAACCCCATCAACTCTGCACCTGTGTCTTCGCTCTTTTCACCATCCCCACACGGCCATACCTGACAGTCGAGTTTAAAAAAAATGAGCTTCCCCTCTTTGAAAGACCAGCAGCCGCCACTGGAGAGTAGGCGGCTGCAGTGAGGGGAGGAGTGAAGCGAGATCAAAGCCGGATATCGCGGGATTCACGAGATTCACGCTTGTGCACAGTGTTGCTAAAAAACTGGATGTAATTTAAGTTGTGTTGCTTTTATATGAAAATAAATATAATGAACAAGACACCCAAAGTACTTGTTATTTAATTTCATTCCAAATATGTGTTTATCAATATTTTTTTCTTTAATACAAACATGTGTTTTTATATTTTTTTACAAATAAAAATGACATCACATAAACCATATCGCACTGTCAGAGAGTTTATTCACACATAATTAATTAATTAGTTACATTTATATAGCGCTTTATTTGGGACCTCAAAGCGCTTTACAAGGAAGGGGGGAATCTCCTCAACCACCACCAATGTGTAGCATCCACCTGGATGATGCGACGGCAGCCATATTGCGCCAGTACGCCCACCACACACCAGCTTACTGGTGGAGAGGAGACCAATCAGTATCAGTATATGAAGCCAATCAGTGTACGGGGATGATTAGGAGGCCATAATGGACAGAGGCCAATGGGCAGATTTGGCCAGGACACTGGGGTTACACCCCTACTCTTTTTCGAAAGACATCCTGGGATTTTTAATGACCACAGAGAGTCAGGACCTCGGTTTAACGTCTCATCCGAAGGACGGTGCTCTTTGACAGTATGGGTCCCCATCACTGGGGCGTTAGGACCCACACAGACCACAGGGAGAGCGCCCCCTGCTGGCCTCATAACACCTCTTCCAGCAGCAACCTGGTTTTCTCATGAGGTCTCCCATCCAGGTACTAACCAGGCTCAGCCCTGCTTAGCTTCAGTGGGCAACCAGTCTTGGGCTACAGGGTGAACATAACGTACGTATACACATAAAACATGATACCAGAGTTTTAGGCTACGTTTACACATAGCCGGGTATTTAGAGAAACAAATATCCCCCCCCCCTCCGTTTTCAATAATAACATCGTGCACACGACCCGCATAAATACGCCGCGAGCGCCATCATAACTATGCCAAACCTATGGGCGGCAGTGTAGGGAGAAGGATGAAGCCAATCAGAATCCTCAGAATCGACACGAGAGAACCTAAAACCCTGTTTCTCCCAGTTGACACGGCAACACATAACCAGCGTTTTCAGAAATCTCCAGTTTGGCCGGAGTTTTTAAAAATAATCGTTTTCTGTGATAAAAACGGGGGGGAAATATCTGCGTTTTCCCTCCGTGTAAACGGGGCCTAAAAATCAAACATTGTAAAAGAGAACAATCCATCACGGTTGTTTAAACCAATGAGCATTAAGTTGTGTCGTCAGCAAGTCGTTTCCCATCATGCTTTTGATCAGCGCAGTCGGTGGAGAGCAACTGGGCAATCCGACACTTCCGCCTTGCGCTCGCGAGAGTTTTTTGACATACGTCAGCATGACATCAGAGCCAGGTGGACCGCTCTCGGACACATTTCTAACCGGGAGGTGGCCAAGATGGCGCTCTGACTGTACGTGCTTTAAAGAGCTCCGCAAATTCAAACTAATAATTCGATTTGTAGTGCGGTAAGAAAGACTGTTTATCTTTCTTTTGGTGTATACGAGCCTTTTGCTACGATTATAGTGTTTGAAAATGGGAAAATCTGAAAAAAGAAAGAACAAGAATGTATGTCAAGCCAAAGCTAATCCTGCTAAAGCTACATCGACAGAACAGCAAGTTTCAAGCAAACTTTTGAGTGACAATTTACATGATTACCTCGAGTCAGAAATGGATTGTGCGGATATTATGCCTGCTGAAGAAGTTTTCCCTCCTCTCCCTGAAACGCCATGTAAGTCTCCTGTTATAAAACAGCGGAAGATAGACAGCACTGATACCGCTAATGTCCTCGCACAACTCAAAGAACTCTCGATTCTAATTAATAATCGTTCTGATGCTCTGGAACGAATGGTGGCGGAGAATGCACGAGCAATTGCGAGCATGAAAGACACCGTTAACGAAAACACCAAACAGATAGCCGACGTGAAGACAGCTGTCGAGTTTGTATGTGCCGAAGTTAATAACGTTAAAGGTAAGCTTGGTGTAACGGAGACACAAGTGAAGAAGATTGAGACGAAATCATCAGAGCATGAACAACGTTTATCTCATCTCGAAGGATACACACGTCGTTGGAATCTGAGAATCTACGGGATTCTCACACATTTCTAACCGGCATGTATCTCGCGCTGATCACCGGTGATCGGTTCTGCGCAGATTTTGCTCATCTCAAACAAGCCTATTGAGTAGATTGAGTCTGTGCGTCAGGAACGGAAGTGCTAAAAAATCTTTAAAAATGGGCTTCAATTGTCTCAACTGAGTTCCAATGAGATGGCTCTGTCCACTTCTTATACTGTCTATGACTGGAACGCAGCCAAGGGGGCGTGGTAAAGGGAAACAAGGAGGTGGTACAAGAGGAGGCCAACACAAACAAAGACAAAGCCATGTGCTCAAACACAAGACAAACATAAAAACATTGAATATGGACTAAACTGACAAGACTGTCAGGCTAGGATCCTGACTTCTTTTTTTTCCCCCAATCCAGTTACCACGTTTGTGAATGCTTTGATTAAAATAATAATAATAATAAAATAATAATATTAAATAAACAAAAACCTGATATCAGTCATACAGCGCTATTGTGGCTGCAGTGTCACGTGACACGATTGAAGTGTCTCTGTGGAAATAGTAAACATTCTGAAATAATGTTCGCCTTAAAAAATATACGCAGGGGGTCTATGAATAATGAATAATAAATCTCCATCTAAATAAATCTCAATCTCCAACAACTGGTCTGTATGATATGAGCTGACTTTTATGTCTAGTATTGTTGACATGATGTTCTGATTCTGTTCCACAGACTGCACAAGAGTAGTCAACAAGAAGTGTTTAATGATCAGGAAACACTCAGTCTCCCTGAAAATTATAAAATTGGCTGGATGGCAACTCTGGATGACGAAAAGTTAGTTACTAGCATCTCTATTCCTGGTACACATGACTCCTTGGCTCTTCATGGAGGACCAGCAGCAGAATGTCAGGCATGGTCAACAGAGAACCAGCTATACGCTGGGATACGATACTTCGACTTGAGAGTGTCTGGGGACAATCTGAAAGTTGTGCATGGACCGTTTTCCCAACATACAACATTCAACAATGTTTTAAACGCAATAAATAATTTTTTATCTATTTACAAAACTGAGACAGTGCTGGTTAGAGTTAAGCATAACAATGAATTTCCGAATGATGTTATAGTCCAACTTGTACAGGATAATAAAAATAATAAAAATTGGGTTGATACAAAAATACCAAAAATGAAAGAGGTAAGAGGGAAAATTGTTTTCATTCAGAAAAACAGCTTTCATCTGGGTCTTCCTCTACATGAAACTGATAAAAGAGGTGACTATAAAGTAAGACATATTGACAAAAAGAAAGATAAAATTCTTGCCCATCTGAATGAGGCTTTAGGAGCATGTAAAGATAATGCTGCTGTTTTGAACTATTCAAGCGGCACAGGCTGGCCTGTGGGGAAGCCATCGAACACCCCCAAAAAAGTGGCAAAAAAAATCAACCTGTGGCTATATGATCTTCTCAAAGGCGCTTTTGAACAGAATATCAAGGGTTGTTTTGGGATTATAGCCATGGACTTCCCAGGCTTTGATTTGATACAAATGGTCATCAGTTTTAATAAGTAGGCATTTAAGTCTGTCATTTTTACATTTAGTAATTTAGCATATAATAGTGGGACAGGTATTCTGTTGTCAAAGACAAAGCATTGTAATCACTGCCTTATTGTCTGACTATATTTTCTGGTTGGGGAGCATTTTTCTTTTAACTTTTAAACCATGTCTTGACAAAGCTGAATAAAATTGAAAAATAGCCTTTTCTGCTCATAACTGATTTTTTTAGTCATGTGAAATACAACATTATCTATATTTCCAAGGTTAGCCATGTTGCCTGTCCATCATATTAAGAGGCGTACTTCACTTCCGACGCATAAGTTGTGATTTATAAAAACAATCTTGATGGGAAAATTTGCTCAACTGCACGCAAACTCTGACCCATGCATACAAACAATTTGGAGACGGAGCAGTTTGGCGACACCGATGGTGAGCTGAGGGACTGACGGCAGAGTCCTAATCATAAATATAGTGCATGTTCACAAAAACAGTTTAAACGAATAAATTATTTAAACTGTTATACATCTGATATAGGCTACACATTTAGATTAAATATGTCATTCTCATTAATGGAGTTAAGCACTTAAATTAGCCTACATGAAATCATTACCGAGAAGTTACAACATTTTTATATTCTAATAAATATAAATATTTAGTGGATGCAATGCTTTTGAAAACTTTTCCTGTGGCATGCTGTGTTATAATATTTTACAGCGAGGATTGCTAAGCGCATGATAATAGCAGAACACGGTCTGAGAAAATATTAAATATAAATAATGATCAATATGCACAAAAGGCCTATCTGTTTCCATAAAAAATATAAAGCAAATAAAAATACTATTTGCCCAGTGGAAAAGATTGAGAAAAAGGGGGTGGCTTATGGGGCTTAAGCCCCGAATGTTTTGTCTAAAGCCCCGAATCTCTTAGGTTATTTAAAATAACTTAGACTTTGTTTCATTTCCTTTCTGACTGGAGCGGTAAAAAAATGAAACAAAAACTCTATTACCGTGCGACGTGCGTGGTGCTGGACGCAACTGCTAAACTAACTTTTAGCAGTTAGTTCGTCGTTGTCATCAGGGGCTGGCGGGCTGTATGCATAGGTTGTATGTTTCACCTGCTTCGTAGCGAGCTGAGGGAATGCATGCATTAACGTCACTTTCCCGCCGGAACACGCCCCCCTCAGCCGGACTGAGTGGCAAAAGAGCTGCTGCGTGGGTGGAGTTAATAGAGGAAACTGCGAAAACGCGAGTAAAACAAACTATTATCAGTTTAAACTAAAAGTTGGACTCGATATAGTGTTCCTTACAACTTATCATTTATACAACTTGCCTGATTTCGACGCCGGGGAAATAAATGAAGAATATTTGCCTGTAAACGTTTTATAAATACAATATACGCCAGTGTATAATAAGATACAAAGAGTCGCTGACACGAGAGACTGGTTTAGTCAAGCCTTTAATGGCCGAAGAGGAAAAACAACACACCAAGAACCCCACGCGCATGCCCCGCTTGGGTCAGAACATAAACACTCAACGTCACAGAACACGTAACGATCCACGTTACACTCCACATACTGGCGCCACCCGTTTTCCTCCAGAATCTACATCCCCTTTTCCGGCCTGAGAAACACACAAACAGGGCAACCAAAAGCTGGTATACGACAACACAAGATAACTTGACAAAACCATTTGTGCAGTGCCAACAGCACAGAAGACCTTATGGATCTGCATAGAACATTACTGTACTGTCTCAAATAAAATACATTTAAGCCAAAATAAGTATACAGGCGAAGGCAGCCCATCTATTGAAGCTCATAATCTTTCAACTTGTCAGGAGGCCGACGGACACGGGCAGAACGCCGTGGGACCTGCACCGGGACAGTTGATGGAGAGGCCAACTCGTGTCGAACGCTAAGTGGCACTTCGCTCACCTCTTCACACTCCTCTTCACTCTCAGACGCGGCCCCGTCTTCACGATGACCTAAGACACTTGGGAAAGAGTCAACTTTATAACAATCAGATAAGCGGACCCTATAAGAAGCACGCCGCAGCTGGGAACCCGTAAACTTGCGGATGTTGCCCCAAGTACCGTCAGATCTAAGCACGAGATATCGGCTTCGAGCTCGGGATTTATTGCGGTCACTATAAAGGTAAACAAGGTCGCCCGGGCTAATATCTGGTCTGGGTGCGCCCCGACTTCGTGGTGTTTTCGCCTTAACACTGTGGGGGTGGTTAGCGAGGCGTTGTGCATGCTGCATCGAAATCAGTTCCCGGTCACGCACTGGTAATTGCTCGAGAGAGAACTGATCACGCTGCAACAACATTTCGCGAGCGGACATGCCACGTGACCGGACACGGCTATTTAACTGAGCGACAGCTACCGACAGCAGCACAGGGGTGACGACCCCGCAGTGTGGTTCTAGACGCAAAATCTCGCCCTGTAGCTCTTGTATAGCCTTTTCCGCCACTGGATTTTTGTTGATATTTTTAGCATCGCCTACCTCAATGGCCAGCCTGTGTTGAGCAAGCATTGCATCCTTGGCCAGTGCTGAGAAACCTGGCGCTGGGTCCGTTCGAACTACGGCAAAGGGGCCATCGAGCGGACGAAGGCTAATACACGTACATATGATACCATCTCGCAATGTTTCCTTCCGTTCGTCATTAATCAACAATGCGGCTGTGAAGGATGTCACACACTCACGAACGACTAAGATGAGCTGACGTTCACGTTTAAGCACGTCAGCTGCAAAGGTAGACCCGACCGTCTCAGGTGGATCGCAGCTGGACTGCTCTACTGCGAATACTGGGGACTGTGCCAATGAAGCACATTGATGACAACCCTTACTCGTAAGCTGGACGGCCGAGTCCAAATCCAGGGCATAGAAGTACCGGCCGACGACAAGTCTCAACTGGTGTGCCGAAGGGTGATCTAACCTAATATGCAATGACGTAAGCAAACCATGCAACACTGACCTAGGAACGACGATGCACTCAGTGGTGGTCGACAGTGGTGTGTTACGTCGTACGACTAAAAGCCCATCTCTTGCCAAGGTAACAGTAGTCAAATAACGTTTCACATCTTTAACATTAGTAACCCTCTTAGAAGGGCGCGTACCCTGCCGAAGATGCGCGTGCACCCTACGAAGGTCCGGACACTCTGCCTGAATGGACACCCACGTGGCTCTATTGGCAAAGGGTACTTTTTGAGCTCCACGCAAGATGTCAGCCACGTCAGTACGGCACACCACAGAGACCATAGATTCACGGACGAAGCTACAAACTTGACATGTAGGACTATCACACTGAGCAGCATTACGACTTGCATAATCTGATGGGAGAATGGCAGCCCCGGCGACATGACGAACAGAGACCTGGAAGCGGCTAGCAGTGGACAAGAAAGTGGTAACACGCGGGCTTGCAGAGAATTCGCCCCTGCACAGCTTTTCAAAGGCCTGCACGCACGGTTTACTGTCAGTGAGTACGCACGCCTTCTGTGATGACTGAATAATGTATGGGCTGCAATGTTTGAGGGAGGCAGCAATAGACAGGGCCTCAATTTCGCACGGCAGCCAATTAATCTGATTTTTGCGAAGTTTAGCGCTAAAATATCCAGCGATCAGCAGCTTTTCCCCCCGTGTAACGTACATAGTCGCGCCTAACCCTGGATCCCTGAGAGCACCATCAGTGACAATCCAAAGCTGATCATCAGGTCGCGGTATCGTCACAGCACAACTAGTGGATAACGCCTGCTGAGCCTTGTGAAAGCACTGGAGAAGCTCATCTGACCACACAATTGCGGCCGTCGACTCACCACCGGCAACCACATTGTCGAAGGGGGCAAGGATCGATGCGCAACCCTTAAGAACACGTGCTAGGACTTTATACGCACCGATGAAGGACCGTAGTCCACGAACAGTCGCAGGGGGAGCACACGAAGCCAATGTTGCAATGCGGTGTGAACTAGCGCGAATAGTACCCTGATTCCAAACCCACCCCAATATATCGGTCTGGACCGGGGCAACGACAGTCTTACTGGGAGCTAAGCACAGATTGCATGCCTGGAGAGCCACTAAGACCTTTTTCCACACTGCAAGAAGGCCTTCAAGAGTGTCAGCCCCACAATACAGGTCATCAGCGACCTTAGCCACCTGTCCCTGTTGAAGGAGATCGCCAAGTACCCGACAGGTCAGTTCTTCTAGCGCAGTTTCTGAACCAGGCATGCCCATGGCACATCTGGCATACACACGGACTCCTTTAAATGGCGTGACGACCCCGCAATACTTCATAGAGGCTTTGGACAGTGGAATTTGGTAGAACGCCTTGGTGAGGTCAGTGGCGATAATATACCTCCACTGAGCAATCTGACGCAACGTGGCGTCCACATTTGGCATAAGAGACGGCTGGGGTTTGCTATAACGGCCCACATCGGCGAAAGCTGTAACAAGACGAAACCCCCCATTAGGTTTTTTGATAAGAAATGATGGGTTGACATATTCAACATCGACGTCAATGTCTTCAGGCTTTCGAAAAACGCCTAGTGATTCTAGCTCATCGAATTGAGCTTGCAGTTCCTGTAACTGGCCCCTGGAGTACTGTGGAACCCTTCCCTTCCGTTGTGGTGGTTGGACAGGTCCCATGTTTACCCTCGCCTGGAAGGGGCCAGCAGCGCCATTATAGCCCCCAAACTGCGGACTGAAGACCTCATCAAATTCCCTATGGATGCCATGAAATTTGTCTCTGATGTCTGCCGTCATAATACCATTGGGGTCTAATGAGATAAGGTCAGAGAATAGTGCTAAACTGGGTGAACTGGACTTGCGAACAGGGGCCTGAGGCGTTTCCATTAGGGCCTGTTCGGTTAGGGACTCCGGTATGTAGGTCATGCGAACACGGCATACATGGTCATGTTTCTTAATTCCCTGCGGTACGTCAGTCAAATTGGGAATCCTAATTTTTCCGGATACCCCTTCGATCAACGATGGAGCAAACCAGTGCGCACGGCCCTCATGCGGCTCAACAGCAAGCTTGTCGCTAAGGTTTGCTAGTTCTGCTGGAAGCTCAAGTTCGACAAAATCCCCCGGCCATACAGTATGTGATGAGGTGGCACGAAGTACGTGAGCTCGCCGAATGGCATGTCTGTCTCCATACGTTTGACTGGCACCATACTTGTATGTGTCAGACCCCACACAGACCTGTGTCGAGCAGGGCGGATGGAGATGTCATTACATTCCATAAAGGGGATCCCAGCGAGAATGTCAGAATCCAGGTTTTCTACCACAAGTCCGTCGAAAAAGAGCTTGTGGCCATCTCTTTGAAAGTGCGTACGTATCTCTCCCACTACCTTTAATGGTGAGGAACCATCTGCCTGACGAGCTGACTGCGTACTACTGGAGATTTTAAGGCCCAGTCTGCTGGCACATGCTGCTCTTATCATGTTTCCTGTTGCACCACTGTCAATGGTCAGCCTGATGGGGGTGTGGCCATGGAAGGCTTCGATGCATGGTGACTGCATGATATGAATGCGCTGTACTGCCTTAAGGTTAGATGCACTGTCCTCATTGTCGTCCTCAAACTCGCCGTCAGAGTGACTCAGTGAGCCAGCAACTTGCCGCGCCTTAGCAATGAAAGCTCTGTCAGGAGGGGGCAGAAAGGGGCACTTACTGAGAAAGTGATTGTCTGGTCTGTGAGCCTCTTTACAAAGTGGGCAGGATTTCTTTAGTCGACCCAGTGAAGCCAGCTTCTGTCTTGGGGGGTTAGACACAGCCAAGCGCATAGCTCTAGCATCCTCTGATGATTGCAGCTCGTCTAGTAATGAGCACAGGGCTTGAGATATCTCTGGTTTAATGGACGCCAGAGTGCGTGAACATAACTCTGTGCCATATCTCTGCTTTACAAGCTTCGGCAACTCACTGTGTATAAGACGAAGCCAAGTGAGAACAACAAAGTTTTCTATTGTGGGAGAGAGCTCCTCATCCTCCGCGATGGGTTCACCTCCGTGAGTAATGCCAGAGTCTCTGCGTAGTAAATTATCCTCAACAAAAGCCATTAATCTCTGGTACAAATCCTCTGGTCCTTCATTAGACTCTAGTTTAATAGCAGAAAAATCAATAAAATGTGCACCGGTCGACTGGAATCCATAATGTAGTCTGATTGTCTGCCATATGCTATCAATGCATGTAGAGCTCTTAACAACAGTATTTCGGGAAATAACTGGGCAGTAGTTAGCGATCTGCCCCAGCATGAGCTCAAGCATGCTGACCTTTTGTTAGCTCGTGCGCCGTTGCGCCGCGGGAACATCTGCGTCATCATCGTCAAAACCTCTGAATGGTGAAGCCCTCGTCTTCTTTTCCCAGCGCGCGCCGTCAACTAGAAATGGAGCGAACTCTGTGTCCAGAGATAAAGTGTAGACGAGGTTTTGACGCCAGTTCTCAAATGAATTTACAGTCTCAACTTTTGTGAGGCACCACTGTTTCGGTGCTCTGTGTGTATTCGCCATGGCTTAAGTCTCGCGTTACACCAGCAAAGATACTCCACAACGCGGCTCGTTTATGCGCGTCAATAGTGTGAACTGATCTCACACGGACTCACCAGGCTGCTTGGGGAGTGAGTACGGTAAAGCTGCCACCACGCCAGTATAAAATAAGATACAAAGAGTCGCTGACACGAGAGACTGGTTTAGTCAAGCCTTTAATGGCCGAAGAGGAAAAACAACACACCAAGAACCCCACGCGCATGCCCCGCTTGGGTCAGAACATAAACACTCAACAACGTCACAGAACACGTAACGATCCACGTTACACTCCACATACTGGCGATAGATAGGTCTAAATCCGAGTGATCACTTACATTAATGTTATACTGTCTGTATATCATCATATCGTCCAGCCCTAAAACTTGTATAGTTTTTTGTCAGTGTTTATTTAAAAACATCCAATTATGCAGAATATAGGGATGTTCGCCGGAGTCAAATGTGACGTCACGATATGGGCGTGGCCGCGAACTGGTTGGCAGAAAGAACCAAACTCAATGCAGATGGCCTGTGAAGAGAATGAAGATGAAATTCTCTAGTCGTGCATTGTGTACGTAATTTGATTTTTTGATCCAGCCACTTTTTATTTTACCCTTTTGTCTTATACAAATACAAATTAATAAAGGCTGGTTTGGTTTCTAAAGTACTTCTTCCAGCCTCCATGTATTAATGTTCATGGGTAGCCTGAATGGGTTCCGTTCAGACCTTAACATTAGGTATTTTACTGTAAGGTGTCAAGAAGATTCAACAAGACATTTTCACCTGGCTATACCCAATGTTTAGATCTGTTTGGGTATTTATGCAAATTAGTATACGTGATTAGATTAGGCACCGTTTCTATGTTAACAACAAATGTTAATAATGTTAATAACTGTTAACAACAAATGTTAATAATGTTAATAACAAATGTTAATAACAAACAATTAAAAAAAAAACTTGTAATACATTTTTTGTTTGTCTTGATGTAATCAAGTCAGTACTTATCATGGTGATATCTGGGTTTAAATGTGTACCCATTCTAGACGCCTAATTGCAGAAATCCACAACTATCTTCTTTATTCAAGCTGTTTAGGTACGCGGTAGAAGGTTACTCTTATCGAACCTGTTAACACAGCCGATCTCACAGCACGATACAACCATTTGTCTTCTGTGTTTGCGCTGCGCAGCAAGCCATTACTTTTCTTTTTGCCAAACCAGAGCGCATGTAACCGCATCGTGACGTCACGGCGAAGATCCCTATAGTCTGTTCTGTAGCTTTTTGCAGTCTGTAAAAATATACAGTACCTCAGATTTCTGGTCAAATTTAGTTGTACAGTCAATCGCAAAGCTCTTTCCCGTTTTAGATGTGTTTTGTGTGTTTTTCACGGCATTCACGCTGAAAACAAATCCAGCCGCTCAAAGTCTTTTTGCCACTTGTGGGCGTGACCGCATTCACTCCGGCCGACGGTGACGTCATGCGCATACCCTCTATTATGGACATAACAAAGTTTTTTTATACGGAACACATTAAAGGTAGGAGAAAAGTGACCAATAGTCAAACAAATAAAGTACCGCAACATAATAATATATGGTCATGTTGTTTATCATACTGTGCTATTTCCCAAATAAATATAATATAATTTTAGAGTATTGAAGAGCACATTTACTTGGCACTGGAGCATTTGCTGTTTGCTAGTAGAGCCGCCTAAATTATTATGGCATGGATTCTGATGTAGCAAATTTGTCAGCTAAGCACAAACTAAACAGAACTGAACTCTTAAGATTAGTAATGATGTTTACACCAAATTCCAATTTTACCTATGTAGGCTAACTTAAAAATAGTCAGATAATGGTTGCCTCTTTTTAGTTGCCATAGGTGAAAATGAGTCATCCTTAACATTTTGGGTGTTTTGGATTCACTACAGCTGGAGAACAATTAAATACAAAATAGATTGTAGGCTCTACTGGGTGATTTTTTTTTTTTTTTTTTTTTACTGAGTAACTATCATATTTTCCCAGATAGTGTATAGATTTTTAGGCATTCTATTATCGCAAACAGCCTGACAAATAGTGCATTTAGCTGACGTAAATGGGGGAAAAAATCTCCCCGGGGGAGTATGCCCCCGGACGCGATATTTTTTTTCACAGGATGGTAGGGGAAGACTCATTAATATTCATTAGGGAACTCATCCCTGATTGGTCTGATGACCTACCCCCTAACCCCGCCCCTAAACCTACCCGTCACTGGGGGTCTGATGACCTACCCCTAACCCCGCCCCTAAACCTACCAGTCACTGGGGTTAAGACCAATCAGGGATGAGTTCCCTAATGAATATTAATGAGTCTTCCCCTACCAACCTGTGAAAAAAAATATCGCCCCCCGGACCCCCCTAGGTTTGGGCTAAGCCCCGAATGTTTAAATCGTCTGGCTCCGCCCCTGGTGAACCCCCCGTCTCGCAATACTACCGTAATAGCAATACACAGCAGATAGATGGCGCTGTTTGAATGTATACAATAATTAATTATTTAAGGTGCATTTCAAATTCGCCCTAAAACCATGAAATCTTTCTTTAAATATGATTCAACATTGTGGAGTGATGGTAATATTGGTTACTATCAGCATCAGCAATAACAACGTTGCTTACATCTCCCATATTAAACAGTAATTCAAGTCATCATGAATAAGAACAACATTCCTGTTTTACTTGTTTGAACGAGGAAGTCACTTGCGATAAAAAACAAAACTCCGCCTTGAAAACAAACAGCAGAGTTATGCCATCTTTATTCTGGACTGAGACTCGCATAGACGTGCCATAAAAGGTGAGTTTGAGTTAACACTATGATAATGAACATTAATTTAATGAGTTTAAAAACAAAAAAAGACAATAATTGTAATACTAATGAACAAATTGTGAATGGTTAAACATTCATAAACTTCCTTATAGAAAACATAAGCAGTTTTGCCCAATTTAATCCTCCTAACTTAAATCAGCTCTAAATTTGTTTTGATAATAAAAACATAGATATTCATCTATTGTATTTACATACTATCATCTTTATAATTAAAAGTGTTTTTAAAGTGTTAAATGTCTATGCTTTGTATCCTCCAGTCCTAACCTTATAATGAATGTATGTATACAAAAATGATGACCAGTAATCATTTGTTGTCTTTGTTGTTTCATGCAGCAAACAAACAGGAGGATCAGCCATTGTTACCTGTGGAAAGCATGTCTATGACAGTGTCTCAGGGTGAGGGTTTGACGGTCATCACCGTCTCCTCAAACCCAAAGAGCAAATGGCCCGTACTGTGTCAGATTCTGAGACTTCTGTGCTGCAGTCCAGTGTGTTTCGTATCTCAGAATATGAAAGGAAAGCTGACGAACACCCAAACAGCTCTTGGGGTGAGTCAGACACTTACACTTATTGCAAAACACATTTTTATTTTATTTACAGGCCTTGTCATTTTAGGCTACTTTGGATAGATTTAATTTAAACACCTGCTCGGTTTCACAGACAGGGCTTAGATTAAGCCAGGATTAAGCCTTAGTTCAACTAGGGCATCTAAGTAGCTTTTATAAACGTGCCTTAGAAAAAACGAATTTCTAGTGAAACAATGGGACTAATATATTTTAAGTCAGTGCAATTTTCTTTCAGTTAAAACAACTCAAACATTCATGTGATTAGTTTAATGTCTGGGGTAGGAAAGATACGTACACTCTTAGAAAAAAGGGTTCATTGGGGTTCTATATAGAACCATAGGGTTCTTTACTCAACTCCAAAGAACCTTTTATGCTAAAAAGGTTCTATAATGACAAGAAAGAACCCTTTTGGCACAAAGGTTCTTTATAGGCTATTATTCATTCATATATTACATTATTCTGCAACATTTTGTAGTTGTAATTAAAATGATTGTTTATTAAACTGTTGTTGTAACTTAATATCACATTTTAATCATGCTGATTTTTGGAGGAGAAAAACTGAAATGGCACTCTTCGTGTGATATTGATTAACTACATAAAATTATATAAATATATCAATTTTCTAACCCCCATATCTTGAATTTTGTGATCATTCACATACATTCATAAATACATTTTAGGTTCCATATAGAACCTTTTTCCTGTTTACAAAGAACCCTAAAGGGTTATTTTTATTGAACCCTTAAAAAGGGTTCTGTTTAGAACCTTTTAAAGGTTCCAAATACGTAGCGCTGATAGAACCTTTTAAGGTTCTATATAGAACCTTTTCTTCTAAGAGTGTATAAGATTCTTAAAAATGTTTTGCAACATTTCAAATTTGGTTGCAGTTGGTTTTATCAGTAATGTATTAGAAACATTTTAAAAACAACTAATCAAACAAAAATATAACATGTCGTTTTTACATTAGTCAACATTATTAAAAGTTACATTTTAGCTGCAAATATATTTATGCAATTTTATTTAATTTATTCAAACAATTTACAACAATATACAAGAAGTCGTGAAGTAATTTGCCTGTCCACAGTGAAAACAAAAATTTGATTAGTTGGATTACAATGTCATTGTGCCAAATAGGTATATTCTTATTTTAAGATTCTTGATAGCTAGTGGCATAAAAATATTGTTCTCTTGTTCCATAGATTGTGCAGATGATAGTTGGTGTCCTTAATATTGTGGTGGGGATCATGTTTATAAGCCTTGGCTTATACTGGAGCATGTACATAATGGCCATGGGACCCTTTTGGCTCGGCAGTATGGTAAGACTTGGGTCTCATTTTGCATCATTCTTTTGATTTATCCAAAATCTAAAGCATTTCATATTTTGAAAGAAAAAAAAAATGCATAGATGTTTTTGTTTGTTTGCTTTTGTCTATTAGTTCTTAGTAGCTGGAATCGTGTGTATTCTTGCAGCTAAGTTTCCCAGTTCTTGTCTGGTAAGTTTCTATAAAAGGAATCTGTGTTTATCAGTTTTGCAAGTTTATATATATATATATACTGTATATATTGTTTGTGTTTTACAGCTGGTCATCGGAATGATTCTGAATATAGTCTGTGCTGCACTGGCTATCACAGGTGTTGCGCTGTATTCGGTGGACCTTGCGACTGATCATGCTGGATACTACTATAGTTATGATCATTGTTCCGAACGCTACAATTCTTATTCAGGCTATTCAGACTATGATCGGTATAATCGTTACCTATCGCCTACTCCTGAAGAGAGAAGTAAAGCGGAGGCCTGTCTGTACTACAAGAATCTCTTTGAGGTAATGATTCTTTAGATGGTGGTAAGACAAGCTACTGTTCATCAAATCTTCTTCCAAACATACTCAGTTTAAGGATGAGTTATTTTCCCAAAAACGCAAAAAGGAATTTCTAGGTCACTTCTTTCCATGTAATGCCAAGCTCCAAAATGACAAAAAGCCCCATAATAGTAGTTCATAAATGATGCACTATATTCCAGGTCTTCTGAATAGGGATTTAAATTTCTTACAGGCTTTATGGATGATTTTCCTTTTAATAAGTTGACACTGAAAAGTCCAAAGTCCCTTTCAAAGAAAGTCTGTTTACTCGGCAGCCATTTTTGCAATGTCTCCGAGCAACTATAGAGTGCAACTATTGAGTGCAACAACAAAGCCTGTCCACTTTTTCAGCGCCACTGGTTTCAGAAGTATTTTTTTCCATTCATTTCTCCCATTGATTTTTAAAAAGTCTTTGTTAAAGAGCTATAAAGCCATGAACCAAGTTAAACAGCTACGATGTGAATTATAACATTATTCAAACTTTGATTTAAAGCAAAAAAGTATTTGAAAAGCAGATAAAAGTACAAAGTTACAAGACTGTGTTCTTAACGTCTTTAATGAGGGAAAGAACTACAATCCAATGAAACAGCACAATCAAATTAAAAACTATAGAGAAAATATAAAACTACTCATTTCAAAATGTTGATTATATAAATAAAAATAATATATTTTAAGTTTATTGCAAAATATGCAGGTATATACAAATATTTAAGTATTTTTAGAGCGACTCGTTTTAGTTCGCAGTGCTTAATAGGAGTGGGTGGAGCTAAAGAGCTGTTTTAAAGCATTTTGTTTGTTTCAACTCTCTGATTGGTTATCATAGGTAATGTAGTTTTTCACCATGGATTCATGTTAAAAACGATTACTTTAAAAATAAGTTGCAATAATGTGGGCTGACGGCTTCAACAGAAGCAAATACCATCGATTAACAACCTTGTAGCTCACAGTAGGTCTGTCATTAAAGATTTATAAGTTACCATTCTAAATCAATTTCCCTATGGAGAAAATGAATGAAGTTTTTACTTCCAGAACCTGATGGTTGCATTCTATATCGGGAATCCAAAACCAAGTCCTATGTACGTAAATAGGGGGTCCAGAAATCTCAAGAACTGCTCGCAACACTCACATTTAAATAACACGTTTCAAATCAGCAACAAAATCCGATATTTACTGTACCACAAATGTTGTTTCTTGTGCTCAAATAGAGTTAAACATTTTTCAGGCTAGACCAGCCAATGCGCATGTGTAGTCCTAAGCGCTCGTCTCAGAACACTGACTAGGTGCGTCCCAATTCGCGTACTTATGCACTATATGCCGTTTTGTTCTATAAATAGTACAAGTACTGTATTGACTGAAAATTCCCCACCAAAAAGTAACCTTTTTAACTATAACCTTAGAAAATAACCTTCTAAAATGCATACTCTACACGGCTGAGTACATAGTGTGTATAGTGTGTCATTTGGGACAACTGGCAATTGACTCCATGTAGCATGTTGCACTTTCTCCCATTCATAAATAATACGAGTGCACCATCTTTGTGGATCTAAAAAATCTTTATATTTACACACCTCTAGATGATCATCAGAGGACTAGACATCATGATGATAGTGTTGTCGGTCCTTCAGCTCTGTGTGAACATCAGTTTCTGTGTTTTGACTGGGAAAGCTTTGTGCAAGAAGGATGAAGATGGAAAGGTACTGTATCATCATCATCATCATCAACACTATCAGTCAAATCCTCTGTGATCATGACCGATTCTGAGCGCTGCTCTGTGTGTTCATGTGTGTTTGTGCTCTTGCAGTCGGTGGAGGATCCAGAACTTCACAAGCCGCTCCTGGAAGACGCCTCTGTCGCCCCTGCATGTTAGAGAGACAAGAATAACACTTAATAAACAGTTGTTGTTTTTTAAATGGAATGTCATTCCATGTCTCAATATTGTCGTGAAATGACTTATAGGAGATGCCCTCTATCTGCAACACTGTCCTCATTAAATTACATGTTTAAGTAGACTTATTTTTGCTCTCTCTATAGATTAATGGGGGCTACCTTTTATTGCCATTTTCAATTTTGTTGTGATCTTTGGGGCTTTTTTTCTTTTAAATAAATGATTGGAACACTTTAGCATCAACCGGTTTTGTGTATTTATTGCCACTTCCCTATATCTTTCACTTTGTAGAACAATTAAAAAACCTATATGTATTTATTTCACAAATGCTTTTATCTATAGCAGTGGTTTGCAAATCAAATTTTCAGGCCAAGTACCACCTAAGTCCCTTTCAAGGATATCTAGCCTGTAGTACCTCCTTTAATCAACCCAAAGCAACCAAGTACAACCCTTGAGCGCAAAATTAAAAGGATAGATCACCCAGTCTGTCATTTTTTACCCACCATCCTGTAATTCAAAACTTTTTGTCAAATAATTATTATTTTTTTTTCATAAAATGATAGTCAACCCATATAGAATGTTATTTTGGACTCCACTAACATTGTATGGATTAAAAAAATCTTCTAAATATCTTATCTTGGCCTGAACATAAACCAAATTAGTATTCATATTTTGTTTATAATATTAACATGATTACCTAAAATCAACGGATTACTTTATAGTTAAAATAGTATACCCATTTATGGAAAAGAAAACATAGATGCACCTATTTTTTTTATTTTTTTTTACTTGCAGGAGAAAAAATGTGGTTGTGTGGGTTTAAACCCTGTAATTAAAGAAATCCAGAACAGGGTTTAGATGAGGAAATTGTGCCTCATGAAGCTCTGATGACACGAGAAACTATTCAAAGCCACGGAGCATCGTTGTTTATGTGGTGTTTAATATGCTTTTAAAACCGTGTGTAAATGCATAAGTCAACACCATTGCTGAGTATGTTGTTCTTGAAAATAAGAGAGTATAAAAAAAAACACGGTTTGAAATCGCCATTGTTTCTTACGTCACAAAATACCAACCAACCAAGTCACCATAGACCTTATTCACAGCAGCGCCATCTTTGATTTTTAACAGGAATGAAAGCGAGGCTGTGAGGGATAGACCTCCATCTCTTCAGTGGGTTGTACTGCTATAAAGTGTGTTTGTGGATTGTTCTGCTGACGAAAACATGCAAAAATATGTTTCTGAGAAATTCCAGTAGACCAAATAATCCAGACAATATGATCTGTTTAAAATTATAAGTGATGTAGGAGTTTTATACAGCTTTTTACAGCGGATCCCATTGAAAACACAGTAAGTCTATCCCTCACAGCCTCACTTTCATACCTGTCATGGCGCTGGTCTGAATAAGGTCTATTGTGACAAGTCACTCATAATATCATCAACAGCTGCGAAGCAGGGGAGTCTCAAGAGAGGCCAGGTTATCCCGGTATATTCTGCTGTTGATATGAAAAATCATGTATATTTAGCAATATAGCGAGTGAATTATGTATGACGTAGCCTACGAAGCTTTCTCCACTGACGTTGAGTTGTTTAAAGCGTTTGCTGATTTTTAGGTGGGCTAATTTGCATATTCATAGTTCAGTGAAGGCTACACTAAATGAAGCAAGGGTGTAGTTACATTCAGGCTAATTTAAGTCAAGAAGAAACGCTGATTTTAGTGATCAAAGATAGCCTACAGGGGGACTTTAAAATGTACAACTGCCAGGAAGCATATAGAAATGTAATGCTAATATAATTAGATAAAATGTTTCTAAACGGAGCAACTTTTCTGGCAAATGGGAGGAAACATATTTGAGTGCTTTCTCTCACAAAACTATTAGCCTACATTCCCCGATAAACTATACCCCTCCCATCATAATAGGGGCTCTGTAAAATCCCAATCAACAGTGCAAAAATGAAGCACGAAGAAGATAAATTATAATATATTTCTTAAAAAACTTTGTGCAAATATACATATTTTTTTTAAAGTAGTAGCCTATGGCCCTTCACAATTTAACCAACCACACTGTGCCAGTGTGATGGAAGTTCCAACAACCACAGAGAAACGCGCAAGTGATTGAACCATAGACTGCAAAAAAGAGGATTGAACAGAAAGATCATGTGATTTCTGAAAACAGCACGCCTCCATGCGTAGCATACTAAGTTTCATAACTACTTTAAAGCAGAGCTGCCGCCTGCCAACTGACACACGCATTGGTTTCATACGCTCACACGCACGCCACACGCCCCCCGATTTCTCACGCTGTTGAAGTCAAATGCCTGAAAGATGAGTTTATCTATAGATCTACCTGTTGAGCCACTCGTGATCGACTAGGTATAGCCTACCACAAATTAGTGCAAATCTCCCGGAGTCTAGAGCGAGCGTGCATGCGAGACAGAGACTGTGCTTCAAACCGCGTGCGCGCCCACGGCAGGATGTCATTTATAATGTCAGGCTATTTACTGATAAATAAAACAGAAATTTAACAAAAATAGTTAAATATTAAATTTAAGTAACTATTTAACTCATTATTTTTTATTGTATATATTCTGTAATTGATATTTATTAGCCTATTCTATTATTACAGTATCCTATAATGCTATTATTTGTATGATTGTATTATTGTACTTGTGATATTATAATAATTATAGCCTAATCATTACTATTTTATTTGCTGTATACCGTTTCTTTTATTGACTAAACTATTTAGCCTACTATTACTTCTCACTTTATGTTATTTATTTGCATTGCACTGTAGGCTACCATATGTAGCCTATACCATCAAAGATCCATCAGTTATCTTTGTTATTGCTAAAATCGGGTAAATCACAGAAATGCTTTTTTTTTCCACAATAACAAAACTTTCAATTATATCTCAGTATGTGGGTTTTCACAATTATTATCCAAGAATAAAAAGCCAGATGACAATCCTGAGCTTTGACAATTCCTTATTAAATTGTATGACTAATCGAGATTTTAAATAACTAGAGATGGAACTTTTTGTACACCACATACACACCACTGAAATCGGTTGATAAGTGTAAATTTTTTTTTTGTTTTTATCCAGAAAAACTGCAGCTCACCCGTTTATTTGCATTGATTACAGTGCAGTCTTGCCCTCAGCAAAATGTCGGACGCGTTGACGTAGCGCATACTTTTCCAAAGCGGCTATAGGGCGTCTATGTATTTATTACATCTATGGACAAAACAACCATAGACTTTCCTTTATCAGATCAGGAAAGTCAACTGTCAGTTACTAATAAGGTGAGTTTTTTGTGTGTGTGTGTTTCTTAAAATCCGTGAAATTCACGTGCTACTTAAAAAAATGCAATGTAAAATGTAAAAAAGTTAACAGAGACTTGAATCTGAACAACTTGCTTTTATAGCAAACATTCGCAAGTGTAGGCTATATTCACTTCCTTGTAAAAAAAAAAAACTCGTTGATGCAGTCGACGAGAAACCGACAGTCAACAATGCTTTTGAATAATTATGAATAGTCCAGAACTTGTTTGAGAAGGTGAAATTAAATGTTATTAATTCACATAACTATCATAAGAAAAATTTTCATTTGAGTGGTTGTGAATTTCTGGTGCATGAGCCAACTTGTTTCTCTTGTCTTTATCTTGTTGTATGTAGAAGAATCATCTCCGTCTTCAGCATGTCTATGACAGTGTCTCAGGTTGAGGGAATGACGGTCATCACTATCACCTCAAACCCAAAGAGCAAATGTCCCGGACTGTGTCAGATTCTGATTTCTCTGTTCTGCAGTCCAGTGTGTTTTGTATCAGAGGATATGAAAGAAAAGCTGACAGACTCCCAGAGAGCTTTTGGGGTGAGTGAGAAACTTGCACTGACTAAAATCTTGATTTCATAAAAAAAGATTTAAGATGCTTAAGTATGTACTTGTATATACTCTTGATTTGGCATATCAAGATTAAAAGCTGGAGGTCCATCAACTGGCACAAATATTGTTCTCTTGTTTCATAGATTGTACAGATAGTAGTTGCAGTCATGAATTTTGTGTTGGGCTGTTTTGGCTTCATCTTCTTTTATATGACTTCTGCGTGGGCCACCAGGATGGTAAGATTTTTATGTTTCTAAATCAGTTCATGCTATAAAATGAATGAATGGATGTGTGTGTGTGCGTGTGTGTGTGTGTGTGTGTGTGTGGTTCAGGTACACTATGTCATGGGAACAAAATGTCCACACAAAGATAGGAATATCCAAAATCCTTGTCCTTGTGAAGCCATTTTTTGGTCCTCATGAGGAAAACAGCTTATAATTCATACTAAAATATGTATTTTGTTTTTGAAAATGTAAAAAAGCATAAAGTTTTCTGTGATGTGTAGGTTTAGGGTTAGGGGATAGAATATACAATTTAAATTGAGGCTTGTGTTTGATTCACTGATTAATTGCAAAGTTTAACCATCATAAAATGAATATTTATAATTTGCATGTGTTTTGTCTCACCAATTTACACGTGTAAACGATTCCAGTGCAAGAAAGAAGGAAAAATGACTCAATTCAGTGTGCGCGCACTGTTTTCTCTGCACACACTAGGGGTTGAACAACTTCAGATATTTTTAAGTCGACATTTATGTGATTAAAGTCGAGTCGTCGTCGACTAGTCGCTGATGACGTCATTAATGAACAAATAAGCCTGAAGCTCGAGCTGAGACTCTAAAGCGGGTTGTGTTGTACAGTTATGGCATGTGATTCAGCGCTGCCACAAGGCTATTGCTCCTACATAAGTTATTTTGTCTTTGGGTTGTTATATTTCTCACAGATTTCGTCTCGTTCTAAATCATATACAGATAAAATTGCACAGTGAAGATTACATTTATAAGAATGCATTAGTGAGAGAGCGATTGAGTGTGAATTCATTCTACCTGGCAGCATACCTCTTCTACCTCTATTCTAATTCTACCTCTGTACTAATAGTGAAGCTGTGGGTTTTAGTTACTAAGAAATTGATACTAGAACTTTTCAGTTTCTAAGCTATTTTATTGATAAATCACAGAACAGTGTTGACAGTAAGTTTCTGCGCTAATGAATGTTTCTGGACGTGATGTGCAAGTTACCTTACTCTATTTGTAACTTTGTTATATTGTATTTAGCAATGCTTATAATTAGTTTATTTCTGAAAAATTATCCGTGACTCAAAAACCATAATATGATCCGAACCGTGAGTTTTGTGATCTGTTGAACCACTAGCTGTAATGTCATTTTTCATTACTGAATAACAACCAAATTTTTGGTCTGTTAATTGGATTTATGATACTAAATTTCGGATTTTGACAGCACCCATCTCCTTTACTTTCCTTATTTGTACAAATTTGTAAGTCTTCAAAAATCTTTGTATTCCACAATGAAATAAATAGTCACAGGTTTGTAATGACTGTTATTGTTTACATTTTTTTTTGCCTTGATTAGATCTAGTGTTCATACTGTATTTTAATTGGTTTTCTTTTAATGACTTTACACACTGATCTGTTTCTCTAGGAGTCCTTCGGAGGACTAAATATTACAGTGATGGTGTTGGCGGTTCTTCAGCTCTGCGTGGCTGTCAGTTTCTTGCTTTTGACTTTAAAATCTTTGTGCAAGAGGGGTGGGAGTGCAAAGGTACCGTATCATCACCACAATTAAGGCCTGTTCACACCGAGCATAATAACTATGACGATAACTATAAAATGTATTGATCGTTCTAAATCTATAAGAATGGGGAAGTCTAAAACCACAGCTGTAACAATAGCAACGAATAATATCGTTGGAATCACTTTCAGAACAATTTTTTTGATTGAGCTGATGAATGATAAAAACATTGACTGCCAATCGGAATCCACCTGACTTTAAAGAGGCCATGTTATGCCCTTTTACAATTGATTTTGAAAACTCTACTAGAATAGGTTTTCATGCTTAAATGTTCAAAAAACACATTATTTTTCACATATTTGTTATTGTTGCAGTACCTCTCTTCCCAGTCTGTCAGTAATGATCTGTTTAGTTCCTGTCTCTATGAAGACCCTCCTTCCGAAAAGCGCAATGTGCTCTGATTGGTCGGCTGGACCAGTGTGTTGTGATTGGTCTCAAGAGCTTGAGAATTTAAAGCAGCAGAAGACACACCACAGCACGCGCTTATAATAAACAGAACGTTATTGTCTGTTGGTGTGGACGCTGTATGGTTATCGTTATATCATTATAGCTATAATTTCTCCACTGTGATCATGACAGTTTCAAAGAGCTGCTTGTGTGTTCATGTTTGTTTATGGTTTTACAGTTGGTGGAAAACAAAACTTCAGAAACCAGAAGTGGAATATTCCAGTATCCATTTCCATTTGTTCACAGCTGTAACATGACTCTTGCAGTGTCTCAGGTGAGCGGCGGACACCATTACCTTAAACCCAAAGAGCAAATGGCCCATACTGTGTCAGATTTTTTGTACTTTATGCTACGGTCCAATTAATTCTGTATTTCAGGATATTAAAGAGAAGCTGGCAGACACCCACACAGCACTTGGAGTGAGTTAGATATTGTTTTGATATTTTCGGATTTACAAACCGGTTCATACCAGGTGTTTTGTCATGTGTAAAACTGGTTCAAACATTGTTCTCTTATTCCATAGATTCCACAGATAATAGTCGGTGTCATGAATATCACAATGGGTTGTTTTGGCTTTGTTTCTTCTTTTTGGATCGGTGGTGTGGTGAGACTTTATTCTCATCCTGATCATTTTTATGTTTCTAAATGAGTTCATGTTGTACAATGAGTGAGCACATTCAAAAAGTAAATTATATATGACATTGATCTTGGTTAAGGACATGTGGCTTTCAGAATGCCTGACATTTATTTTATTTATTTATTTTTGCATTTATTTTCATATGATTTTTACTAGAATGAAGTTGTAATTCACATTTTGATAATTCCCTTTTTATTTAGAATCATTTCAAATCAAGCATGTTTGGATGGACCAATGTTTTATTTGTTTGCTTTGCCTTTTAGTTCCTGGTTGTTGGAATCATGTGTGTTCTTGCAGTCAGGTTTCCTAGTCCTAGGCTGGTAAGTGTGAATCAAGAGTTTTTTTGTTTTTGTTTTTTACAGAGCATCAGTAATTTCTATTGTTTGTGTTTTACAGCTTGTATTTCTAGTGATTCTGAACATCATCAGTGCTGCACTGGCTATCACAGCTGTTGTGCTGTATTCAATGGACCTGACAACGGGAAACAGTTCAGACTGTGTTGAAGGTCTTTATTATTATTCACCTTATGAGCGTGTCCAAGGAGAGAGTGGCTTTGAGACCTGTTTGTTCTACAGGGATCTCAATCAGGTAATGTTTTGATTTATTTATCTTTTTCAGATAGTGTAAAAAATATTTGTGTGTATTTTTTTTAAATGTAATAATACACTGATGTCCACCTCTAGGTAATCGTCGGAGGACTAGACATCATGATGATAGTGTTGTCGGTCCTTCAGCTCTGTGTGACCATCAGTGTCTGTGTTTTGACTGGGAAAGCTTTGTGCAAGAAGGATGAAGATGGAAAGGTACTGTATCATCATCAACAACACTATCAGTCAAATCCACTGTGATCATGACCGATTCTGAGCGCTGCTCTGTGTGTTCATGTGTGTTTGTGCTCTTGCAGTCGGTGGAGGATCCAGAACTTCACAAGCCGCTCCTGTCCACTGTCGCTCCTGCATGACAAGATAAACACAAACACATATTTTTATTTGAACACACTTTCTTTGTTTTTGTAATCGAAAGTAAAATGATTCATGTTGCCATCTGCACCATAGAAGTTACATATTTTAGTATTTTCACAAATATATTTGGTTCTTTTAGCGTATGTAAACATGCTCTCTGATTCAATGCTTTGCAGCATACACTAACATGACAGATCTGATTAACTAACTTGATTATTATAATGTGTTTTAGGGGCCGTTTACACAACACAGTTTTCTACTAAAACCAGAGAAGTTAATGCATTTGGCCATTCATTTACACATCAACAGCATTGTGGTGCCTGAAAATGCAAACTTAAAAAAAAAGAAAGGGTTTCAGAGTGCACATTTTTGAAAACGATACCTTTATTGTCTTCGCGTAAACCACAAAAACTTGAATTTGTGAAAATAGTGACGTCATTCTTGTTACGTGTTCAGTTTCAAATTTCAATTGAACAAACTAAACTTGCAGTCTTCAGTTTCATACTGTAGATCAGAGCTGCATCATGTCTCTGACAGTGTCTCAGGGTGAGGATTTGACGTCATCACCGTCTCCTCAAACCCAAACCCAAGGCCCGTACTGTGTCAGATTCTGGGCCCTCTGTGCTGCAGTCCAGTGTGTTCTGTACTGTATCTCAGGATATGAAAGGGTGGGGGTGGATGTTCACACAGTACTTGTGAGTGTGTGTATATATATATATATATATTAACTAAATCACTTTTTTTAAACAAAAATGAAACATCACTGAACTTACTTAAGCTGGACTGTGACGCTATTTTCTTCAGGAAACTTTGCATTATTTTCCTGTTATCTCTGTAAAGCTGCTTTGAAACTATCTGTATTGTAAAGCGCTATATTAATAAATGTCACTTGACTTGACTTGACTTGACTTATGTTCAATTTTCCTGAGATATTTTCTTTTATGTCATTTTTTAAAATGATTTACCGTTCATAGGTTTTTTTAAATTTCACACTGTCACATTTGAGATTCCTGATAATAAAATTGTCAGTCTAACTAAATATTGTTCTTTTATTTTATAGATTGTACAGATAATTATTGGAGTCATAAACATTGCGCTCTCTTGACTTGATCCTCATTTTCAGTGCTGCTTTTTGGCTCGTGGTGTTGTAAGACTTTCTCATTCTGCACAATTAAAATATTTTATTGGCTAAATTAGCTAATGTAATGAGTAATGTTCATACTTAAAATAAATTACAGCGAAACACAACATACATAGTTATTATTTTTTCTTGTAATCGAAAGGCATTATGTGTCTCCTGTATCTTGATTTGTATTCTGTAATACCATAAAGCTACATCTTTGTTCTTACCTTATTCAATCTTACCTTATTCAGTCTTTACATCTTTATTCTTTCCTTTAAACATTTTTTATTTATTTAAAGATGTTTACTAAATGTTAACTTGGGCTGTTTTTTTGTTTTGTTTGTTTTTTAAATAAATGACTAGCATCATTGCTTTTTTATGTTAGACCATAGTCTCTTTAGACTTTGAATAAACTAGAGAACCTACTAATGTTTCAATTGTTATCAAGAGTCTATCTTTAAATTATATTAAAATAGGGGCAAATAAAAAAGTTAAGACTAAAAACAAGCAAACAAAAAACTAAATCTCTCTGAAGAGGTTTGCATGATTTCACCACCAGGTGGCATGTATCACATACAAGTAAGTTGCTGTAGAATGTGTGAAGGCAGAACAGAGCCTGGTAAATGCTTGATTAATAACGGTAGGGCTTAGACTGCCACACAGAACCTTGAGTCACAACCTTTATGTAGCTATATTTTTTGTTATTATTAATTATTTTTCCTGCAGCATTTACGCCGTAGTGTTTGTCATTAGGCTACATTGGTGCGTATGCCATCCCAAGTTATAAGCAAGAACACTGTCATGAAAACAGCTCCGCCCATATCGGGAAAAACAAGGCTGGAAGGTATTGATGGGAAGTTGTTCCCGTTCCTTTCGAACAGTTCATTTTAAAGAACCGGCTCACAAAATTGATTCAGTGATTCATTTATGTCATCGCGTTCTACGTCAGTACGTGATCTATGACGTCACATACAACCTAAATATAATTTGTATTCAGTTCACATTAAACAATGCTAAAATTAATGTACATCTCTTGGATGAAAATCTATTTGTTCTTGTGTTAAAATAAAATGCAATAAACGATTCTTTACTTACTTGGAAGACTGTCGACTGTTCAGTCTGATTCGTGAATGAATCTTTGGCTGTTTCTATCGTTTTTGTGAACTGGTTCAGAAGATTCATTAACAATTTCCGACTCAAACGAACGATTCACCGACATCGCTGTTTTTGGGTCAGTACTGATTTCATAAGTGCTGTCGATCACTTTGTTACATTTTCCCAAAGTTTCGACATTTCCCTAAAAACTAGTTCCTGCACTCTGGACTGTTAGTCACAGGGTAAGTCTGGGTTGTTTCTTAAGAGCTCTCTGAAATAATATAGAAAAAGTATAAATTCTGCGTCACGCTGGACGTAACGTTACTTTAGATGTTCGTACGCAGTTCCAATTCTGGTCGATAAACACAACAGACTACAGCTGTGCCGATAATCCAGTGTATTTTAGAATTTGTCTTGGAAAGAGAAACAGTGGGAAAAAAACGAATATGAATTCTGTTAGGATTAGGGCAAGTTGACACATTTGGATTCTAAAGTCCAGTTACAGTAACGTTAACTCTAAACGTCTCTTGCAGGTTCTCTCTATTATAACTGAATACAGTGTAATAGTTAAACATTGTGTTGGACAAATTGTGCTCATCATCCATTTCTTTTTTGGAATTTTGTTTATCATAACTGTTTTCCATTTTAAATTTGAAAGGGACAGTTCACCCAATAATTAATTTCTTTCTTCTGTTGAACACAAAGGGAGATATTTTGAAGAATGAAGAATTTTGCTTATCTGTCTTTACACAGGAAGTTTGGCCTTTATCACCTGTGGGAAAGTCCATCACCTCCGTCTGCATCATGTCTCTGACAGTGTCTCAGGGTGAGGGTTTGACGGTCATCAGCGTCTCCTCAAACCCAAAGAGCAAATGGCCCGTAATGTGTCAGATTCTGGCTTCTCTGTGCTGCAGTCCAGTGTGTTTCGTATCTCAGAATATGAAAGGAAAGCTGACAAACATCCACACAGCTCTTGGGGTGAATTAAACAATGAAATATCTTTTAGATATTTTCATTTGAAGACTTGTGCATGTAAAGTTTTTTTTTTTTTTATTCGAGGCGTGCAAACTAAATTGTTTATTTTTTATTCCGTAGACTATGCAGATAATAGTTGGAGTCATCAATATTGTGTTTGGGATTTTGCTTCAAAGCATTTGGGTATGGAACACCATTACAGATACTAGGGCTGCTTTTTGGATCGGTGGTGTGGTAAGAATTATTTTACTCATTCTTATGTTTCTCAATCTTGTCATGTGTAGTAAAATAGTTGTGTAGTTTAATTGCTTGTGTTGTATGTCCTTAATTCTGATGCATTTTAATGATTTTGTTTAGGATAACGTGAATATCCGGTGGGTCACTAAACCTGATTTCCACCTTTCATTTGAATGACTTTGTTTGAATGCACTGCACTTTTTATTTGTTTGCTTTTTAGGTCATTGGAGTTGGTATCGTGACTATTCTTGGAGCTAAGTTTCCCAGCCCTTGTCTGGTAAGTGTCTATCAAAGCCATATCATATCCGTGTTTTGGACTGTTCTGTCTTAGAAAAATTATTTTGAGCTTAACCAGTTTTTTGTTTGTGTTTTACAGCTGGTTATTGCAATGATTCTGAACATCGTCAGTGGTGCACTGGCTATCACAGCTGTAGTACTGTATTCAGTGGACTTGGCTAGCGGAAATAATCCATACTGCGAGACCAATTATTATTATTCGTCTTACGGTACCCCTGCAACGCCTTCCCCTGAAGAGATCAGGAGAACGGAGATCTGCCTGCACTACAAATACCAAATTCGGGTAATAATTATATTTGTTTTATGTACTAAATGGTGTAAGATCAAAATTCCAATCTTGGGGAAGCTTATAATTTGACAAGCTACTAAAGTAGTTAATTAAATCATTTTTGTAAAAAGTAATTATCTATACTTCAAGTGGGTAAAGAGGTAATATATTTGAAAATATATAACTGGGATTATATTTACAAGTTAGGGTGAGGGTTGTTGAATGAATGAATTATTTCAAATTGTATTAAAGCTTGTGTTCCTACTGTATTTCTTTCGTCATTTGACACTGATCTTTCTTTACCCACCTCTAGATGATCGTTGGAGGACTAGACATCATGATGATAGTGTTGTCGGTCCTTCAGCTCTGTGTGACCATCAGTGTCTGTGTTTTGACTGGGAAAGCTTTGTGCAAGAAGGATGAAGATGCAAAGGTACTGTATCATCATCATCAACACTATCAGTCAAATCCAGTGTGATCATGACCGATTCTGAGCGCGGCTCTGTGTGTTCATGTGTGTTTGTGCTCTTGCAGTCGGTGGAGGATCCAGAACTTCACAAGCCGCTCCTGGAAGACGCCACTGTCTCCCCTGCATGTTAGAGAGAGAGAACATTCAAAGCCACAAATATATACAGCAAATACACCGCCTCTCAATATACTGTAGTACTCAGATGATTTAAAGGATATTATGCATTGATACTTGTTTATTCGTATAAGGTGTTTTCCTTACACTTTTGGTAACTTCTAGAAAATAAGGCATGCTTTTTTAAATAAATGACATGAGAATGTTGGCATCACCCCTTTTTATATATATTTGTTCCTTTTGTATTAAGTTTAAAATAATTACAAGTTTCAATCATTTCTCATTTTCGAGGATCTTGAAATCAAGACCGTTATACTTATGCAAAGATACAAAATGTTCAGAACAGCAATGTCTTGACCTGAATTATCAGTATATATTTGGCTATTTGCTGATTCCACCAGCTGGTGGTGTTAATATGCTCAAGTGTTGTGTCAAGGCTAATGTAAAGAACCTCAAGCTAAATGTTATCAAAAGTGGGAAGAACTTTCACCATGAACACTTCCCCCATAAGAGCTCGAAACACAAAATATCAAACTTGAAAAGCTATAAGCATAAAGGATCTATTTTACGGTGTGTAAATGTAAGCATTCCTTCAAGGCTGGGCTTACATTTTACTACGTTTACTACCACTTTTACTTGTCAATTTTGACATTGATATGATTAATATGCTAAAAGCAAATCAATTCTTGTAAGTGATTTTTATAATTTCAGCACCTACTTCTCATGCGCACCTTATTCTATATTGCACTAAAAAAATAAATGGACACATTTGTCTTGCTATAATAATTGTCTGACTGTCAGAAGACTTAAATAAAGATGAAAAAAAAAATATTGAACTGAGTTGAAATTATTTTTGTGAGACGACTGAAATGATATGAGGGATATACAGTAATTAGCCGTGCTGTAGAAATCAGTTACCTGTGCTTCCTCTCGCTTACATTAGTTTATGTCACTGGGATATCAGCTGTCTTGACCAGGAACAAACAGGAATTAAGGCATATGTCTGCGATTACAGTGCTGCTGAATCACTGGCTCCCACTTTTGTTCCTTGCAGAAGATTCACTCATTCAAAACAGCTGAAATCATTAAGTCAGAGCTTCAGAATATAGTGATTTCATATGCATACAAATGTTCTTTTCCTTGCTGTGACATGGTTTCCATGATCAGTTCATTTACAGCTGTCTGGTACTTCTACATTGTATGTGATGATTTACATTGTCTGTGGGCTCTGTGATCTTGTTATTTAGTCCCGATGGATTTTAAGCTGTTGAACGCTTGAATCAAGAAACTATTTGTTTTTCTTTGCTTATTTATAGGCCATTTTCCTTTCGGCTGATCAGAATCAGCTTCTGTCGTTGGTGCTGAAGGGGGGGTTGGGATTGGAATCAACTGCTGCTTCAATGTATATGTAATGAGTGATTATAATCAAGGTATTAATCAATATTTTTCAAATGAGATTTTACTGTGTTATAGAAGTTACCAGTGTGATCACTGAAATGTTCTTTTTCATGTTTTCTCTAATGTCAGTATTTGATATGAAGTAACAGTGCTTCCTCATTTAGCCCAGCTTCCTGAAATGAAATATGGACTTGTTTTGTGTTTTAGAAAGGTCTTCAACTTATTAAATAATATAAAAGTCATTGATGCCAATAGTATAAGGGACCATTTCTTGTCAAAGCCTTACTTTCCAGTTAGACTAAAGTTTCCTATCCTTGAGAGAAAGAACGCATTATCTTGATGTTTTGAGAGGACTCTTGTGTTTATAGTTAGAGCCTGGCCAAATCCAACCTTGGAAAAGCTGTGTGTCTGTGTTAGTCTTCTTGGTTACAGGTTAAGGAACCACTGGCATTATTGGAGATTGACTGAGTTGTTTTGGACATGTTGGCGCCCAGGAAGGTCACGATGTGCCTAACTTCAGGGTCTGAGTGTCAGCTGCATAATCGATGGAGATATGTTTCCGTCTATCTGTATGTGTGGAAAATTACTATGTTTATCTATTTCTGAGCCAATCAGAAACTACAACTTGAAGCAAACACGTAGCTTAGACCTTGATGAAGGGTAGGGTATAACTGCTGTGATCTTTGTAACTCTAAGTGGGGCGGCCTATGGACTCCTGTGAGAGTCTTGAAGCTGACTCTTGCTGATGAAACTGCAAACTATTTTCAGTAAAACATTTCTTCAATTTATTATAATTCTTACTCCGGGTCTTCTTCACAGGATAGTGTACGGTGAGTTTCAAAGGTACGAGGACTTTCCGATAATATAAATATCAATTTAATCTATAAATATGAATTTGCCATGTTTACATATTGCACTTTTTAAATTGCACAATGAGGTTCATGACCTATGAGGGGATTTTTTTTTTCTTAATGGGTGTTTTGTAGCTCAGCGCTTTTTTGATGCATGACACACCAAGTACTTTTTCTGTTTGTAACAACATGAGAATGTAAATAATGCCAGCATTTTCATTTTGGTTGAACTGTGGTTTTAAGAATGTGTGTTGGATTAGTTATTTACTGTGGGTCTACTGACTTATTGATCTTGATATTCCAGTGTAAAATGGATTGGTCACTATTGACATTTTTCAATGAAATGCCAAAACTGATTGCTTATTTTCAAGCACATGCTATATCACTGAACATCTCTGAACAAAAGACATTGGCTCCTCTAGTTTATTCTCTTTGTAGACATGTATCCTTTCTATATTCAGTTTATTAGGCCAGGAAGAATCTCAGCATCTTGAGGATTTTCCCATCCTGTTGGGTGAGCTTGTGTGCTATTGGAGCCACTCACCTAATACACATTTATTGGATCTTTTTCAGGGTGAAATTGGTCTAAAATGAAATTATTTAA
Source organism: Semotilus atromaculatus (assembly GCA_031834385.1). NCBI lineage: Eukaryota > Metazoa > Chordata > Actinopteri > Cypriniformes > Leuciscidae > Semotilus > Semotilus atromaculatus. The sequence goes on along the minus strand of JAULUF010000019.1, from coordinate 12,804,661 downwards.
ATGGAGACCGCATTAAGGAAGAACTAAGGTAACATTGAGACGATAAATGGCTGCACAATGTATTTTTGCATCTCACGCGAAACCGTCCTGACGCACGTGATGTTTTTCTGCGTTCCTGAGGTCACCTGATGGGGCCGGACTCAATGTGAGGCACTGTGGCCAAATCATATTCATGGAAAAGTCATTTTGTTCTGATTAAAAGAATCTCTTAAGCTATTTACTAGGAGACTAAGTTTATGCTCCTCCCGAGGTCGAGCAGACTGCAGTCAGACACTTTCTTTGTGATTCGTTGGGCACATTTCTAGAGGAAATAACTTTGCTAATAGGTACATTTTCATTAAAAAAATTACTCCATATTACCTGACTTGCTTGATTAAAAATAAATAAAAATAAACACAACTTTTTATATTGTTGCCTGCTGCCGTTCTGTTGTTAGAGGTCATATTGAGGCCCTGTGTTCTTGCCAATGGAGCCAAACACTATGACTCTTTGGATCTCCAAAAAGCCTGAAAACAAGCAAGTCACCCTTACTAAGTCTGCATAATGATGCAAGACTGCACAGAAATAAACCAGTGAGTCAAAAGTCCCTCTGAGATCCCACATACCCTTTAACTGAGTAGAAGTGAAAGGAAGTTGAAGAAAAAAAATGAAATGTGAAACACTGAGATTATTTTTCACTACGAGGAACTATACACAAATTAATTTTAAATAAACTGAGACGTACAAAACTGTAGCTCTGTTCTGAAATCTTCTGAGCTATATGTAGACAGGATTTTAAGGGATCCTTTTTTTAAGATTTTTATTCACATGTAAACATTCATCAGTTGTGGTAAACAGGAGCTCAAGCATGTGCGAGAACCAATGAGGTTCATTCTCGTGTTATGCAGCACGTTTGATGTCTAATGTTTATATGTAAATAAAACCCATAAATTAAATCTTTTCATGATATAAAGCGATCGAGTCTTAAGGAAATGTGGACTAAACCTCTCAATTAACATGGATTAGTTTTACAATTTCTTTATGAGTGTCAAAGTGGTAGTTGCGTAGCTGTCAATGGTGAGACAGAAAGCTCTCAGATTTCATCAAATAGATCTTAATTTGTGTTCCAAAGATAAACGAAAGAATTACGAGTTATAATGACATTTTGAATTACATGAGGGTGAGTGTTTAACGACAGAATTTTCATTTTTGGGTGAACTATTCCTTTAAAGGCGGTTTGGATGCTGCCTTGGAAGATAGTTGCATGTTCACTAAAATTATATGCGTTTAATATATCACCAAATTATTTTTGATTTTTATTATTTTTTGTCAAAAAAAGTGCACTCTATAATGAGAATGTCCCTCAGCCTGAATTTTAAATGCCACTTGTTTCTGAACAATTGCAAATGGCAAATCATGGTTTGTTGTTGTGTCTTCAGAGAAGGAAATGGACGGAATTTATTGATTTTGAATCCTCATAGCTTTTGTCCGTGGTACAAGCTGTCAAGTGTGGTTTTGCTGGGCTGTGACGTAAACTAAAGGCTGTTGGCTAAGTTGCTACAGCTGCTACATTTACTCTCTCCAGATGTGTATGACGACGAGGAGATGTGGTGAAACGCCACAGATGTCTTCCTCTGTGACCAATGAAGCAGCTGTGAAATAGGGAATGGTAGAGGTCTTTTCAGCGAGGAGACGTCAACAATTTACTGTGCATAATAGTACTTTGGGTAGATTATCATAAGTATTGCCTTGATTGAAGTTCTATTTTCAATTTTAAGGTGTGCATTTGTTAAATGTTTATTGCGCTTTGCCATGATTTGCTTCACAATCATTCATTTATAATGTCTTTTAGAATATTTTCACATCTATAAGCAGAGCTGTAATCATGACACAACCTCTGAGATCAAGACCAGATCCTTTAAGACAACGACCAGACCGAGCTCAGACCCAGCGGGCCTCAAGAGGGCGGGTGGTTTTAGTTAAGGTCTTAAAGGATCTGATCTTGTATCAGACGTTTAAAAACTCTGTCTATACATCAAATGTCATGTAGCAGTATTCTCATATGAATTTGTAGTTTGTTCAGTTATAATATTGTCTTTGCTGTTAAATATAAAGCATTTGCATTTTTTGTTTTCTCTTCTAGGTTTGTTTTTGACCACTGTCAAAGGGTGGGACAAATCCTGAGATAATAATAGATCCGTCTGTGGCTCCTCTGCATAATTACAGGGTTTGATGGGTGTTTCACAGTATTTCTACACCCAGTGAAACATGACGTTGAAAAGAGGACATACAACATCACAATTGTCCAGCAACGACTACTAGTTGTCTAACAGAAGATTCCCACAAAAAGAAAAACTGAAGTATTAATCATAATTTTTCACATGTACAACACCTGATGCAACACCAACTGAACTGGATTGGCATTTTATGAAGGAAATACCAGTGCTAAAATATAATGTTGACATTTTCAGAAAGCTCGCATTTCAGCCTTCGCTCTGTGTAAATGAGATGCCAGATCGTTTCACGTCATCGGCTGCACACAGGAATCAACTGTAGAGTCACTGTACAGTGTAAAGATGGCTATAAATAGTTCAATATATGCAAGGACGACAATACCAATTAATGACTATTCAGTATGCATGCATATGCAGGTCATGGTTACTCTAGTTAAATTTTAACTGCTGAACATAGCAGTCTATGGGAGGCTTTCAAACTTTTATCAAATATTTCCTTAAATATATGTGTACAAAACAATAACATAGCACATAAAAGACTTAAATAACCTACAAAACACTTCCTGGTAAAAACAAACCCTGAGAGTAATGTTCGAGTAACATCAGCAGTGCTGCCTTCCAAAGACTAAGAAGTGCAGAACAGATTATGTATGGAAATGTTTTCACTATCTGTGAGAGCTCAAGTGATCAGATTTCATCAGAAACAGTGTATAACAGAATCATGAAATGTGTCCAAATCCAATAATATGGCGGTGGGGGGGATTCTGTATCTCTGCCATGAAAGTTTGAACAGTGAGGATGTTAAACACAAAGACACAAAACATTTTAGACTGATTGATGGATTGTTTGTTTATTAAACAATATCAGAAGAAAAATGTAGGTTGTACATCATGTCAGCAATAAGTGTACTCTCAACCAAATGCTTTGTTTTTATATATTCTGTATATGTTTCTATATGTTGTAGATGCCAAAGAAAACATCTGACACATTTTACTTTGACAGTTTCATTTGGAATCATCCATTAGTGAAGTAATTTAGTCTTTGAATCAACTTTGACGCTTTGACGACATTTTATTAGACTAACAGGAATGTTATTGCGGAGATTATTTATTATTCAAACACACTCCTAAAGTTTGGCATCTGTAAGATTTTATGTGTTTCTCTTATTCTCACAAATGCTGCATTTATTTAAAGCTGAATTTTTAGTGTCACGTGATCTTTCTGAAATCATTCTAATAAGCTGATTTAGTGCTCAAGAAACATTTCTGATTATTATAAATGTTGAAAAGAGCTGTGCTTTAAAAAAAATCATATTCTTTAGAAAGCATTTATTTGACAGAAATCTTTTGTAACATTATAAGTCTTTATAAAAGTAACTTTTGATCAATTTAATACATTCTTGCTAAGTAAAGTATTCATTTCTCAAAAAAAAAAGAAAAAAGAAGGTAGGCCTACTGATCCCACAGTTTTTAACATTTCAGTTTAGGAACAACAGAGCACTCTGTCACTTGTGTCTGGTTTACTTTGCAACTTATGGCCAAGAACTGCCCAGTTAAACAGACCGAGACCTTACCCACATGCAAATTTGTTTTTACATGTCGTTTAGGTGTCAGTACATCAGAAATAGATTAATGCTGCCTTCACGTGCTATTGGAAATGTCCTACTTCCCACTTTGTCAAAGCTTGCATTCAAGTCTTTTGTTGTTGTAAAGAACCAGAACCAGGACACCCGGTTTATTCTTCTTGCCTATTTATTGTGAAAGCGTATTAAAACCAAAATGATATTTAGCATCCCATTCTTTGACAGTCATATAAACATCACCATGCTATACTCAGCTAGCGGACAATTCTAGAATTTCAGTCAAATACAGGCTATATTCACTACATACAATACGCTTCAAATGGTTATTCATATATGTAAATATGCACTTTAACGTCAAGACAAGGCGATGTAGCTGATGTGGAAAAACAAATAAACAATAGTAGTGACAGCAGCAATCGTTCTCCCCTGAGCCATATTTAAAGTTTATGGCAAGCCCAACTCGGAAACTTGGGTATCAAAATTATCCCCGAGCTCCCCAGTGGTAAATATGACTTGAGATGGTGTTCATGTCCAGTTTTTACCTAGGAAACTAGTATTTACAATAATTCCGATAGCACTTGAAGGCAGCATAAAGCACAATAATAGATTGCATCAGATTTTTTTTTTTTATGCACATAAAGAAAACACATTCAAAATCAGCAGAACACTGCGTTCAGACTTAGCAATCATAAATCCTGTCCAATTAAATCTAAAAAAAAGTACTGATTACTTCAGACAAACAAAACAAATTTTACTCGAGACCTTCCTGTGACCCTTTAAAAAAAAAAAAAGGTGTGCTCACCTTTTTATTCTTTATTTTATTTCATTTATTTGGCTATTTATTACATATTTTTCATTCTTGTTGCTTTTTTTGTGTGCTCCTTGCTTTGTACATTATGGTAAAAACTTACAATAAAGTATTTATTGTATGTAAAAAACAAAACAAAATAAATATTAAGGTTAACCTTATAAGCTCAAGGTTAAGAATATCTAGATACCTAGAAGTGTTTTGTCAAAGATGTGAAAGCTATAAACTGAGAACTTCTAGTAATTAGTTCTTCCTCTAAGTGTTCATAACTTTTAAACACATTTGTGCAAACATTTTGCATACAGTCAGGGAATGTGGACGGTCTACTCTGCTTGTGTTACCAGCCTACACACTTTGTACACTGATAAGGGAGTAAAAGCCCAAATTTGATATTTAAAACAAATTCGATATATTAAAAGTGTCCATTTATAACTTAGATAAAGGCTAACCCTAGGAAAAAAAGACAATAAAAAAAATAGTACATTGGCTGATTTTGGTCATTAAAAGTCAACCTTAGAGAGGTTAAACACTCTTTATAGTGGTTTAATGGTGTACACATATCCTCCAACAGCTGTTTAGCTGCTAATCATAGTATTTCTATTCCCCTGCCTAGTTTAAGCAGAATGAAGAAAGACATAGAAGTTCTTGAACTCTTCAAAGAAGTGCAGCTCATCAGAGAAGCTGCTGGAGAAGCCCAAATCTTTGCATGAGATCTTGACTGTGTGGACCACACAGTGAGGGATTGTCTCAAAAAGCAGTTCGGCCATCGGCGTCATCGTGAGCTTCTTCTGCTCCAAGACCAGGCTCTGTATCCGGGCTTTATCGATGGGTTCAGGCGAGGCGCTGTAGGAGACCACAACGTTTAGCTTGTCATCCGAAGCCGGCACCTGAAAGCGGCTCTTTCCCGTCAATCCCTGGAAGTCTTTCTTGTTGGTGAACAGGCCCGTGGGGGAGTTAAAGATGCGGACTGACCAGCACACCCAGTCGTACTTCTTTTTCAGGTGCTCTACCAGCATCTCGGCCAGTTGCTGGTTGCTTTTGTCGCTTTGGTCTCTCACTATGCGTTTGGCGTCCAGCTCGGCCTGCGACGGAAAGCTGTTGATGCAGTCTTCAATCACAACGTTCATTTTAGACTGGACCACATTCATCTTCTCGCTCCAATCTTGAAGCAACTTCTCCTCGTCGTCGTCGCCTTTCAACGCTGCGTGTCCCAGTAAGGCGATCAAACCGACGCAGAACAATTTCTTGAGCGTAGCGCAGAAATCCTCCACCGACCTGCGGCTCTTCTGCTCGTAATTCAGAGTGATTTCCAGAACAGACTCTCCTGAGAAGTTATCTCCAGTTACGGCATTATACAGAGTGTGCAAGTTTTTGTCGCCCCCCGTCCTGTTGAAGTGTTCCAGGAATGTTTTCTTTCTGACATCTCTGAATTTAGGTTTCGCATTCAGGACGTCCATGAATTTGCGGAATTGGTTGGTCAGATTCTCCTCCACGGAGAAGTAGGTGGCATCTATCCCGCTCTTCTTGATCTCCTGGTTTATCTGCTGGACCTCTTCAGAAACAACTTCCAGGCGCTCTCGCACCTTCTGGAACTGCTCCTTCATGTACTCGGCCTCTTTGCTTTCCACGTTATCCAGCGCCAGCTTCATAATCGGAGCTGCGATGGAGAACACAGGGAACAGATCTCCAGCAATGCTGGCCAACACTTCTGCGCCCTGCTCAAACACTTCCATCACGGTCTCGACAACATCCTTCTTCTGTGCAACAAATTTCTGCAGCTGCTCGGCCATCTTTCAGTTTCAATAGCAAAATGTCTCTGTGTAAAATAAGATCAGTACATAATTTGAAGTTTATCATTCAAAGGGGTCATGAATTGAGATATAAGACATCATTCAACATTCAAAGAGAACATTCAACAACAAAATATCCTTCAAGTTTCAGAACTCAAAACTTCTACGTTAGTCAGAAAACAGCTTTTATTGAAGCCAAGCTCAGAAAACGACTTGTTTCGGATTTTGTCACATTATTACAACGAAAGACCGCCTCTGCGGAAGAAGATCAACGCCTACTTCTACGTCAGGGATGGGCAACTTCGGTCCTGGAGGGCCACTGTCCAACAGAGTTTAGCTTCAACCCTAATCAAACACACCTGAACAAGCTAATCAAGGCCTTCAGGATCACTAGAAAGTTACAGGCAGGTGATTTTTTCAGGGTTGGAGCTAAACTCTGTAGGACTGTGGCCCTCCAGGACCGATGTTGCCCATCCCTGTTCAACGTCATTGCTTCTTTAGGCCCGCCCACTGATTCACGCAGGTCAGGTAGTAAATACAAGAGACGCAAACACAGGATTTACTTTAGCAAAAAACAATATAGACGCCTTTAGAGGATTACAAGACGTTTTGAAGTGGCAAGTTGTGGAAAAACACAGTCTTGACATTGCCTTCCTTGTGATCCTAAAATTAAGAAAGCGTGGATGAATTTTATTTTTAACAACGTTCCAGTCAGATCAGTTTGTTCGCTTTATTTTACTGTGGATTCGTTTTTAAACAAGACACAGTTTGACGCAGGCTTTTCAGAGAGACTGACTAAAAAAATGAATGAATAATTAATAAAAGATGATGCAGTGAAGACTACATTGGATCTGACAGTAATGTCGCAACATTCAAGAGTGAGTAACTGTTTTACCATGTGTCACTATTGCTTTGTCTGATAAAGATTGTTTGATATGTACTGAGTATTTATACAGTAGCGCTGCAGTCAAACTGTGAATAGTTGTGATAGGCTATTCTTTCCTTTGTTTCGTCAGTTATGTGATTTATTTGCCACAACCAAGATTTTTCAACATTAGAAGTTTTTAAAACTAATCCACACATGCAATGGTGGGATGTTGAAAATGATTTTAATATGCAAAACTGTTACCCAATCATAGCAGTGGGCGTTTACTTCTAAATCTTGAATGCGGCATGCCCATCAAAACGGTGTTCGAAAGAGAGGGTCAAAAACAGGATATAAAACAGCTTCTCATTAGAAAGACTAAGCTTGGACATTTGTGCACATGCTATCCAGTTTGCACGTTTTTATACATGCAAACCTTTAGAGAATAACGGTCTTGTCTCCTGAGACTGGTAAACGGAAAGAAACTTACATGTGTCAGTCTCCGTTTCCTCTGAATCTTTAAGCGGTCAGTGTGAATCAGGGTGGGCTTGCTAAAAAAGATAAAGGAAATGAGAAATGTTTTACACAAACCATAAAAGCAGCAACACAACCTCAACAACACACACCAGGTGTATGTACACATGCTAAAATTGGCTGTCTTGTTCTGACCACACCTTCACTTACATAAAAGACGTGGGCCAGATGCATTCATTCAATTCAAACATGCACTAAACGAACTGGCAAATAATGTAAGAACACTTAGTCACAAAGTATGCAACATGCAACAATAGAGAGGACAACCATTTCAATCGGAAACAGTTCGAATGGATTTCCCCTTTTCCATAATAATGATGCAAACTATTATGTTAAGTAGCTTGTTAGGTCATATAATAACTTCCTAAAGGTCCAACGTTTGGACATACTTGACTGACAATGTCTTGTGATCTAAAGCTTTGTGTTGTATATGAGTTGTTTTATAAAACAAAATACATTTTGTTGACATACTTTAGCATTATTTGAAAATGTGGAAAAATTAAAAGTTTGTGCAAACTTTTGACTGGTTGTGTAACATTAAATAAACCGAATGCTGATACACTATTCTTAGATAAAGTTGCCTGAATAAATGGTTTTGATTTACCATAAAATGGTACGTTAATTAGGGCTGTGTATCACCAAGAATCAGGCGATGCGATTTGTATCACGATACAGGGATTACGATATGATACAGTGTGGTATATTGTAAGAAAGGTGATATATTGCAACATTTCTAGTATTTTTTTATTTATTTTTTGCATAAAACCTGAGTAAAAACTTGATTTGCATTTATATCACTAATCACTATTGTTGTGCAATCTAAGTAAAGGGAAAATAGCAAAGTGCTTGCGAGATTCTTTAGGTAATATCCAGTAAAACCACTGATGATTTTCCATTAACATTTCTGGCTAGTACCAACACAGGTGTGGGAATAATTAGCAGGGTAGTTCAACTAGCTGAGCAAGAACCTTTTTCCAAAGCACCTCAGCAGTAACCATGGAAACAAGACAAGAAATACACCATGTCAGCTTCTCTCCAGACACACACATTATGCTCTTTTTAACTGGGCAGTAGCTACAAAATTCCACTGTTACAAAGTATCACTACTTCAAGCAATTATGTTACTTACCAACCAAAATAGACTATTTAAAATGTAATTTTGTACATTTGTACATTGTAAAGATATGTCGGCATGCCATGGATCATACAAAATGAATGACTCATTTAATACACTAAGTGGGGCCATTAGCTTTTATCCTCACCTGAACTCTTAACACACATATGAAAAGTCCTGTGGGTTACAAATCAAAATAGCACCATTCCAATTATCCGTATTTTTTGTTTTTCATCGTTTTAGCTATAGTTAGTGTAGTTGAAAATATGTTTCAAGAACATTCGCATACCTATAAGACATCTGATAAAAACTAATCTGTAACCAATTATATGATCAATAAGTTTTATATTGCTCATCAAAATAAGTTTTTAAGCAACTTTTTTATAAGTTATACAGATAAAAAAATTTTTTATGTCAGTTTAATGTAATTTAAGTTCAAATGACTTTTTTGATGAAAACATCCAAGTTGATTGACAGCAGCATAGTGTTGGCCGAGATCTGGCCCACATGTGGGCCGTGTGGAATCCACGTGTACCAGATGTGGGCCGGACCTGATCTGGGCAAGCACTATGTTGCTTTCTGGGTTTTTATTCAGTGTAGGATTGATTCATGGGCTGTGTCCGAAATCGCTACCTATAGGCTACCCTTAAATAGGGCACTATTTGAGGAGAAAGCCATTTGTAGTGGTGTCCGACACGAGTCTGCAACCGATGTACGCTCAACGATGTACGCTCAAATACCCATAATGCAGTGTGAGAGTTAGCCAGGAGCCTACAGCTGAATCAAATCATCCATCCATATTCCAAACTGCGCTGGTCCCGCTTATTATCATACAGGTATAAATTCTTTTTAAATTTGTTATTACATTGTTTATTACATTTCGAACACAGCAATGGTCTCAGGCCTACATTGAATACTTGATTCTGATTGGCCAATGGCGGGCCGTCAAATATTGTTTTCGTAATATCCGTTGTTCAGGGTCTATCTGACTGCTAGTCTATTAAACTTCTGATTTCTAATTGTGCTTTTCGTGGTCTTTACAAATAATTTGATTCGAATAATATTTAAAGCAATACTTGTATATTTGTTTATTTATTTGTATGTTTGTTTGCTATGCTAAGCAGTCGTGCTATTCATTTAATATGTTGGACAGAGTAACGTTAACGTTACACTCATAATGACAGTTGGTAATTTTCGCAAAATAAACCTGATACGATACGAGACCCCTGTCGCGCTTTTTATGATAACGACGAACTGACTTGTCCCGTACCTGCACCACCATTGACAGAAAGGTAAAATTTTTCTCGTTTCCCCCAGAATACAGATTTAGTATTTCATAACCACATTTCTACCGGCACATATGAAGAAATGTTCCCTTAAGATAAAATGTAGTCAAAATATCAGGCTGGCAAAGTTAATACAATTGTTGACATAAGAAACACTTCCTGATTTAGACTGCAGCCCACCGATCACTGTCAAACAAACCCTCTGAGTTCTTCAGAACGAAAACAAATGAGTTTAAATTACAGATAAGATATTTATTTATTTTTGCCTGAAGAATAATCGATCGTTTAAGCAACTCGCTCGTGTTTAAAACATACCTATGTCGCGAGCTGGTGAAAATGTCACACGCGGACAGCATACTGTTCAGAGAAACGCCCTAAAAACTTTTCATGAGCAAAAGCTGAAACCACGACGCACAGAGACCAACGAAACAACGAACTGAACTGACGTCTAGACTAGAGAACAAATTAGCACTGTTAGTGTTATGAACCAAACTCACCTTCTACCTTCCAATCGATCACAAATGGGATAGAATAAAATAAAGCAAAAGTTCAGGCCGATCTGTCTCGCTCGACGTCTGATCATGTGCTGGTTCTTCTCTAAGCTCGTGGCACACCCTTCAACTACACACTGAAGGAATTTCAAGTATTGTCCTTTACCCCTTACAAAATTGACCATTTTATCATAGTTTCCAGCAAAATTCCTGTGTATGTTTTTTGTTTATAGTGTAAGATAAATATTTAAGTATTGTCCTTTAATGTAAGTACAATTTTTGTTACTATTGTAAGAGAATGAATGAAGTATTTTCCTTTATTTCTTAGAATTTACCACAGTATCCCACAAAAAAAATCCATAGTTCAGTTTTTGTTATTATTGTAAGAAGAATTTAAGTTTTGTCCTTTAATTTTTTGCTTTGGTTACCATGGTAATGTTTTGTAAGGAAAATTATTTTAAACATTTGTTTTCGTATAAGTCTCCTATACATTACCCTTAAAATATGAACCTTATTCAGCTAAACATTTTATTTTTGCAAGTGAAAACAAGGCTGTGACTTATTGAAATACAGACATTTAATACAATTTGGCTAGAATATCTAGAATAAGGTCCATAACTTTAATAAAAAAAAAAACTTTTGATACTTTGAAACAAATTTCTAGATCATAGTTGTTTTATTTGCGATTACATAATATCATAAACATCAAATTGACATGATCCTAGGGTTACAGAGAATAGCTATATAGCCTAACTAGATTACTTAGTATAATTTTTCATTTGGAAATAACATTTTTCCAGAAAAGACTACAATCTAAAGTTTAAATGAAAAGATTTTTGATTGTAAACACCACGACTAACAACATACCCCCACAATCTGTCTATCGTTGAAGTTTTCGCCACTCAAATGGTCTTTTAAAAGCATTCTGAACTACAATACAAAACAATTTACATCTGAAATGAATGCATTTATGTTTAACAGACATATATATTTATATTTCTTTTTTGCTATGACATGCGAAAATAAAGTGAAGAACCAGCAATAATATACTTTCTCGTTGTATGTCCACCACAACAACAATTCGGTCATCAGTTTGCTTTACCTAATGTTGGATAATTTGATAAAATTGATAAAATCAGAAATAAAGAGAAGACTGATTGTCGTTTCACACATCTATTCAGAATGAATGCACAGGTATGCCCTTTTGTGCCTTGCAAAGTAGAAACATTCTGGCTGGAAGTTGTTTTTCTCTTCTACTTTCTTATAGCAGCTAATGGCATGGACCAAAGTGTCGGGAAGAGTCTTCCACAGCTCTTGAGCCACAGACTGCATGTTTCCCTTCAGCTTCTGTGCCTCTATCTGATCTAGCAGCTGGCTCTTGTTGAGGGGTTTCGGGTTTTCACTAAAAGACACCACAATTCTGATGCTGTTTGGGGTCAGAAGATCAAAAAAGTTGCCACCTCCACCGCTTCCATGGTACTTTTTGCCAGCGAGCCAATTCCAGAAGAATATGCCACTGTGGTTGAACACCCGAACTGACCAAGAAACCCAGTAGTATTTCTTCTCAAGGTGATCCAGTATAAATCCTGAGAACTCTGGGTCAACGCTGGCTTGTCGCTCCAGAAGTTGATGCTCCACATCCGTCTTGGCCTGCAAGGGGAAATTCTCAATGCAGTCATCCACCGCCGCTTTCATGCGTGTCTCTACGACTTCCATGCGATCCTGCCATATCTTCACCATGGCCTCGCCTACCGCTCCCTCTTTCAGGGCGGCGTGACCCATGACTGCTATAATTCCCATGACAAATATCTTCTTTAGCCTGGCACAGAACTCCTCCACTGGCTTTCTGCTCCTTTGCTCTGTGGTCACCACCGTGTCCAGTATGGCATCTCCAGACAAATTCTCTCCAGTTACAGCATTGTACAAGGCATCAATGTTCAGATCGCTACCCATGTTCTCATAATGGCTTATGAACTTATCCCTCTTCTTCTCCTTGAACTTGGGCTTAGCATTGACAAAGTCTTGAAACTTCTCATACTGACTGATTATCTTCGCCTCACGGTCAAAGTTCTGCTTGTTCATGGATGTCCGCTGCATCTCCAAAGCGATTTGGTCGATTTCATCTTGAATACCTTCGAGTTTCTGGTTAATCTTTTCAAACTGCTCAGCAAGGAACTTGGCCTCCTTCCCATCCGGGTTGCCGAGGATCTCGGCTGAGGCCAAAAACACGGCCTCCAGGATGGGGTGGAACTGTCCCACAGTGGCTGCTAAAACCTCGCAACCTTGCCCCATGATTTCCACTCCTTTCTCGATATTGTCCTTGTTCTCCAAAACCCATTCTTCCACCCGATTCATCCTGGATCAAAGCAGAGAGGCCTTCTTATCCTTCTTACCCTTGTCTGTAACAGATCAAGGCATATATATCATGAAGTGGAAGCCACAATATGAAAATCAATACTGAAATCAATGCAGCTATTTCTAAGGGTCATATTTGTTTGCTCAGGATGAGACCTTAACAGTAACCTGAGATGAATTGGACAGCCAGACCACAGGGGCAGAAATACCAGAGTGTTTGTACATTTATAAATGTTTTCCATGGGCTCAAGCCATTTAAAAAAAAAGAAAAAAGAAAAAATTCTAGTCTTGTTCGGGCATGTCCTGTTCCACCTTACAACCCTCCAGCTAAGTCTTGGCAAATTATACAACAATAAAGGCAGATCATTGAGATCAGGTGTCTACCATAAGAATTAAAAGTAAATATGCTAAAAGTTTTTTGTGCTTCAAAGCACAGTTTATTATTATTATGAGCACACTGTTGGTGTGAATTGGAGAGCTGCTCTCTCCTCTTCTGGAGAATAATTCAGCATTTAAAGCCCATATGTATAGCAAAGCAGATGTTTTCAGGAGGGGTTTCTGGGTGGGAGAATATATTTGATGGCTTTAGCTAGCATTTCAGGACATTTCTGGGCACTTTGATTACACAAGGGAGATGATCTCACACTCGTATCTAATTTCCCAAGACTCAATATACAGAAAAAAAGGCACACCCAGATCTGAGAAAATCTGAAACCAATACACTTGTCCTGCGGTGAAACCATGTTCTACAGCAGGCAACAAAATGACTCAGATTTTCTCATATAAATAAGCACAAATAAATATACAAGACTAAACCTGACATTTGATATTTCAAAGATCAAAGACTTAATTTGGCTCCTGTTCAATAATGTCTTACATAATGATTTAGTGGATTATGTAAACAATTATGAGAATTCAGTTGCTATTATTAAGAATGATAAGCATGTAGAACTCATATTTGGAATTTATTACTCAACAATTCATCCTTTAAAAGAGCATTCTGATCTCAATGGAATTAGGAGCAAAACAATACTTACTGAACAATACAATGGTCCTGATTGTTTCAAGTCCTCCTTTGTAAGAATAATTAAGATGGCTTTGAAATTAAAACTCCAGGATGTGTCCGATTTCAGAAAGAAAATGACTTCATAAAAAAAATTAATTGTAGGAAAATAGTTTAATAGAAATCCAGTCTAGCAATTTGTACAAGAAGACCCTGTTTTTGATAGTTCTACTCTGAAAAAAAGGAAAGGAACCAACCAACTGATTCTGAAAAAGAGGAACTGTTTAAGTTCAAAGCCACGTCCCTTATTTCTATCCAAATGCTGCATGGAGCTTCGTGGCAGTCAGTATGTTGACTTAAGCACAACATCCAGTATTATTTGGCCATAAAATGGCAGGATGTGGTACTTAAGTCAATATTGACTGTCACTATCACAATGATTCTCACAAAATGCCATCTCCAACTGTTCATGACAAATGATGATTAAAAGCATAGATCACTGGCCAGCTATTTTTATTTTTGTATTTTTTTTTAAATTATCCTTGGCTCTAAGAAGTTTTTGAAGTTGTGCAAATAAAATAACAAAAGATGAAAAAAGAGAAAGGGAAGGATAATGAATGGAAATAGACAAAGAGCAACAAAAAAAAAGGAGACTCACCGTTAGTCTGGTGAAATGTATAGATGTGTTCTCTAGTGTTCCAACAGAGTCCAACTGTGCCTAAAAGCAGCAGCCTCCCAGGGTCCACATATATATATAGACTCTGCCCTGCGGCACTCCCCCTTCAGATTAACTCCATCCCCTGCATGCATTCCTCTGAGCCCACTGAAGAGATGAGGGACAGGCACACAGACAGATTACATCCTGTAAACATTCATTCTTTGAGAAAGATCAGCATGTAGTAGTTAGATAGTCCCAGAAATGCTTAGTAGAGCCTTTCCCATAAAACATGCTGCATGCTCTGCTTTTCGGGTTGTCATGGGTACAGGCACTCACAGTGGCCAGTGCACACACACACACACACACATATTTATATAGGCCTATACACACACACACACACATATATATATTATATAAACCAAAACTTTTATGTTAAATATAATTAATCAATTTGACTGCACTAAATGCCATGTTTGTCATGTATATTCAGGCTGTAGACTTTATTAATAAACAAAAATAGGAAAACAAGAATATAAGAGTTCAAGGAAACGGCCTAAAACCAAAAACCTTACGACACAATGTTGTTGCTATGTTGCTATATTTGTGCTGTCATACATAAAAATAACAATGACATACAGTAAAAAGATGTACTGTAGAATTGTGAGAATCATCCATTGTAATTTGCATATAATATCACACTCTGAATGGCCCAAACAGTAGTGGATTCCATGCATTAGAAGGCAAAATTATTATTATTTTATAGAAAAAAAAATGCTAATAAATAAGTTGTAGTCTTCACATTGTCCTTCTTTTAGGAGACTTTGTGGAGCAACACTTGCCAATCTGAAATGAGTGTGAAAACAGCTCTTGGGGGCACGATGCTTCTAGGTCATTTCCGTCACACTGCTTTACATGCAGAGAAAGACTCTACTGTTTTCAGCATGGCAGGCGGACAAACCCAGTGGCTTTGTGCTGAAGCGGTCACTGGGACACGCTGGCATGCAATGATTCGTCTGTGGAAGGACAATAAGGGGCTGTTGTGGATTACAGCGGGTCTGGCATTAGCATTTCAAATCTTCATGTCACTGTTAGATCTCGCACTATGCAAATCAGTTGTGCTTATAAAGGATGACGTGCCCTCAGTAGCACAGCAGTGGGTGTGATCGCTGATGCACATGCTTGATAAACAGTCAACAGGGCCCTGGAGTGTTTTGTGACATATTTAGGATCCATATACTTTCCAAACAAATTACTAATGTGCATATAGTTAGTTCCTAAGAATTAAACGTCACTTCCCATTTTATTTGGGATACGGATATGAATGATGCCTCCAATTTTATGCAGGTTGTTGAGAAAAGATGGGTTCTCTAAGCAATTGTCACCTGTAAATGTAAAAATGTTAAGGTTAGGGAACATGTAAAATGGTTTTCTTTGTTAATTGGCCTCTTTGTCTAAAATGCATAAATCATCCATAGACAATTAGGCATAAACAATCTGAGACAACTTCCATGTCTGGTAGTTTGTTAAGGTGTGACTTCCAAGTAGCCATTTGCTGTATTTGAAATCCCTGCCCTTTTTTTAAAGTATTTTTTAGCATGAGTCATGAATTAGCCTAAAGTTAATAAGTGGAAGCTTTTAATTTCATCTGAACAACAACAACAAATCTGTCATGAAAATCTTGACAGTTATGCAAGGTGAGCAAAAAAGAGCAGTTTAGTTCACTGCAATGTCGTCATGATGAAATTATTATCAATAATATTTAAGTGTTGAATTAAATGCAACATTCGAGGCTTGATTTATGCCCAACACAAGTTTATTGCTTACGTTTAGGGGTTTTGAAAAACAGAAACGAGCTGCTTGCCTTAGCAAACGCCACTAAATAGCACAACGTCATTAGCTTTTTTGTGCTACATGATATTTAATATTTAAAGAATATCATATCTTTGTAATATTTATCTTAAATACAAAATACCTCACATGTATTAGTAAAATCTATAGTGTTTATCATGCTGATCTGTGATGTTCACTGAGAAGTGCTTATGTAGCCACAAAATGTCACTTTGGTTCATGTAGATTCCTTGTTTTTGTGAAGCAAAATCTGTCTAGATTTTTTGTTTGTTTTATAAATCCATACTAGCAGACAATAATTTTTTTTTTAATAAACAAGTATTAGCATGCCTATTGGGGAAGTGTATGAGTAAGTTGTGGGAACTATTTTTTGTGGGAATTAGCTTCAGGCTATGTTGACTAACACTGTTAAGTGGAAATTATTCAGACAGGTTTGTCTTAACTGAAACTAAACGATCATTCAGGTTGGTCTTGCAAGAATGACATAAACATGTGGTTTGTGTTGGCTATCAAATTATAGTGTGTTCTCGCGAAATATTTAATTGGAGCATGCTTCATTGTAAATGTGTCAACGGTCATGTGATGCAAACAAGATCAACTGTATGAATGAGGAAATAGTCAATGCAAATATGCTGTGTTGTATTCATATTTTGCCACCTAAGTCTTTTGGGTTTAATTCTTATTTTGTTGATCCTTTTCATTTTCTAACAAGCTGTGTCAGGGAACAGCTGCGTCCAGGGCGCAGGACATAAGCAGAGAGCTTTCAGTGAACTATGGAAAATGTCATTTCGCTTAAGGCAAAGGATGAACACTGCTTTAATGACAGACCTGAATATCTCTGTTTCCTCTGGTCTGGACAAGCCTCAGAGGAAATGAAAGTAACTGCAGAAAAAAGAAAAAAAAATCACATGTAATGCCACTTTATTCCACATAAAACATTTTTTTAAGATATCTGGGCGTATGCATATTTTAAATAGTTCATATTTTTTTAAGCTTTACATATTTTTACATAGGCTACTGTTAAAAAAAATCAATACAACTTAATAGTTGTTTTTTATAGTAGCAGTTTGCCATTTTATATATGTATAATTTCTTTGGTAGCACTTCAGTTTAGGGTGCACTTCAGTTTCTCACTATTATTACTTGCATATGTATGCTTACATGCATATTACTAGGATATTGGCTGTTTATTAGTACTTATAAAGCACATATTAATGCCTCATTCTGCATGACCATATTCTACATCCCTTAATCCTACCCAATACCTAAACTTAAACATAACTTAAATCATAACTACCATACTTATTGTTAATAAGCAGTGATTAGGAGTTTATTGAGGCAAAAGTCATAGTTAATAGTTTAATGGTGAGAATTGGACCCTAAACTAAAGTGTGATTATATTTTTTATATTATATATCTAAAGTAAAGCAGGGTGTGCTAAATCAGATCTTTTTAGTTCCCATCTTGATGGTGAGTTTTCTTTATCAGTGTTTTGTCTGGCTTCACGTGTGTCTATTATTGATTTCAGCCAGGTTTTCTTAAGCATCTCTCTCTTTGCCCTTTAAAAACCTCCACCTTATGCAAATGGAAAATGTGATTACTGCCCAGACAGTGATGAAAGGAGAAGGTCACCGCTTTGCAGATCTTCATTAATGTGTGGCTGTATTGTCCTATGAAGGCCACTGGAGTGAATTTATGATCATTCGTCATTTAACCTTAGTTTGTCATCTGGTTGTCCTCATGCTCAGCAACACTGATGATTCATAGTTGTGACATAGTTGTGAATTTAAAATGGAAGTGCGCGGAAATCGTTATGTGAATCCAATGTTATTGCCTGAAGGACATCCATTTTGTTTGGGTTTTATCACAGCAGGGTCACTTTGGTGTTCATGTGACGCTCCACCAAGAACTCAGAGATAAAATATATCAGCGTGAACGTTTAGACTGTCACAGACAGATGGAAGACTGGAGGAAGGCTGTGTGCTCTCCGATGGCTCTTGTGGTTTTGTCAGGAAAGAAGCTATAAAGAGCAGCTTTGTTCATTTGTTAAAATATTACACTTTATAATGGCTAAATACACTGTTAGACTTTTCTGTAATTTCTACAGTTATTTACTTTAAATCACCCAGTATTATACTGTTATTTCTCTTTACAGTAAATAACTGTGTAAAACAATAATTCCCATTGCATCATGGGAATTTTCTGTGACGTCCAACGTCAAATACAGTAGTATACTGCAAAATAAAAAAATACAGTAAGTCTCTGTATGTGGTATACAGAGACTTACTGTATTTTTTTAAATTTGCAGTATACTACTGTATTTGACGTAACGGTCTCTCTGACTGGCACCATTCCATCGTGCTTTTTATTTCCTAATTTTTGCCTTACTCCCCGTGTCTACGTTATAACAGTCAGTCAGAGGCTTTTTATATTGGACACATTGAAGCGACCGGACCATTAATGCAAATGCAAACATGTCCCTTGTCAGAAATGGCGCGAGCGCTTGGACTCGGAGTCGGAGTACCGTACGTCAGAAATATAACAGCGCATAATACACTGTCTGGGATTTGTCGTGTCGCGCCGGAGCATCCAGTGCAACATCACCGGGTTCTGGCTGACTTTTATTGGACCGCGCCGTTCGTGCCTGGCCCGGGGAAGAGACGGAATTCACTTCACCGAGAAAGAGACCAGAAAGCAAGGTAAACATTCTGTCTGTGTTGACAGGTTTGTGCTCCCTATAGTTGAACATATTCGTCAACATGGCAGTAACGAACTTTACCACGGTAAACTGCGCTAACGTTTCATTTTACATACTTTGTTGGATTATTTAATTGAATTGGATTATTAAATTGTTATTTAGAGGAGCAACGCTTAGTTTACATTAGGCTATATAGTTTTGGTTGTAGCAATGTTGGCCTACTGTTGAGAAAATAGGCCTAACGTTATGTTGGCTAACATGTTTTATGGCTAGCGGCCACCTTTCTTAGCATTAGTTTGCCAACTATAACATATTATATATATATATATATTATTTTTTTTTAATGGAACTTAAACTGCAATTTTGTATGTGTTTAAAAAGGCAACTGCAACAAAGCGCCAATTCAAGAAATCACTGACGTCTAGAAAGATTCCTGAGGTAAGCCTAAACTGTAATTGAAAATCATTTTGACATAAGTTTGCTTAAATGATTAGCATTATGTGATAAGTGATTTGGAGCCACAGGTGCAGGTAGCATACAATATCTTATATAAAATCTCTATAAAATTGGCTAACTGTATATCAAATAGGCTAAGTGACCTTTGCATCATGTCTAGTCTAACATTATATTTATTACACAGCAAATGAACCAATCAGAAGATGGACCATTTTCTATGTTCAGTCTCACCAGATTAAATGTATCCAAGTAAGTATTGCAGTAAAACTCTTACTTCATTCATACCAAATCTAGCATTTTAACAACTCAAGTTATATATTTGTTACATTATTTTGATATTTTATTAGGCAGAAGAAGACTCTACCATTGCAGTCCCACCTGACCAGGAAGGTCCTAGTATCAGCGCACGGGTGAGTTGACTACTGGGAGGAGAACGATCATCACTCAGTGATTTATTGCATGTGTCTTTCTTACTGTGTTTTTGTCTCAAACAGGAACCCCTTCACTCCAGACAAGCTGAAATGGGCTAAAACATCGATTTCAGTCTTTCTCCATATGGATCTCTGCATTCTTGGACAGAATTTAGGATATGTAAGTATTACAATCTGGCATAATTTAATTTAGTCCATCTGAAATGTTTGAAAATGCAATTATATATTCTTAAGTTTTAGTAAAAATAATAATAAAAATAAAAAAAAATAAAAAAAATTTAATATAGAATTTTCTCTCCTCTCTCTCTCTCTCTCTTTCTCTCTTGTTTTATATAGTGTTGGAATCGGGATCTCCTCTGAAGGACTGAGTACATTTGTGTTTGTGGACATACGTACAGACCAGGGAACATTCTGATGTTGTCAGTCAAGTTCTGAACAGGAACCAATCTTTGGATAAGTTCATTTATTCACAAAGGTGGACAAAAACATTTTGTTGGCTTTTTAAAGATTATTTTGATGATGACTTTTACTCCTATGCTGTGGAAAAGATGGAGGAGTAGACAGTCAGACATTGCTAATAATAAGAAATGTTTTTTGAGCATCAAAGAGACTTCTTTCAAAACATCAGGACACTTATGGCACTTTTCCACTGCATGGTACGACTCGACTAGGTACGGCACGGTTCGGTTCGCTTTAGCTTGGTTGCTTTTTCCACCGAACCGAGCCGTACCGTACCATGCAGTGGAAAAGTGCCATTAAATACTTATTTTGGCCACCAGTGTACATGAATCCAACTAATTTTTGGAAATAATTATTTTGAAGGTGTGGTTATATGTCATGTATTGTGAAAAGAACTGTGTTTTGGCCTGTGTTAGACATTTCCTGTTTGACTGCTTAATGTATTTATATTCTGCAGTTTTATGAATGTAATGGTTGATATTTCATTATAATAATTGTATAAGCTAAACAACCAATGCCTCTACAATAATTTTGTAAAATGCTAACGTTTTGTTTAGGATTTTATGTACTTTTTTTAAACAATGTGTGCAGTGAAGAACAGCACATAATGTGTTAATTTAACATGTATACACATTTTTGTGTTAACCTTTCTGACATATTTACTTTGTTAAAATTAACACAAAACCTAAACCCACCCATTAATGTGTAAAAATTTAACATCATTTCCAGCATTGGCAGACTGTTTATTTTGTGATGTATATGAAATGTTTTAAATAAAAAAAATTGTATTTTGTAATAATTTTGTCTAATTGATTTGAATGTCAGTAGTACTTATGTAGGATAAAAATAAAAACTAATTCTATATCAAAATTATGAAATCTAATTTATATTTAGTACAAATAAAAAATAATTACAGTAGTGTACTGATTAGCCTGATTTTACAGTAATGCACTGTATTACACAATTACAGTACCATGTAGTTATACTGTAAAACTGAAATATGGTTATGTACTGTAAATCGTAATTACAGTAACTTACTGGCAACAGTGTTGCCAGTAAGTTACTGTAAAAAAACCTTGAAAAGTCTAACAGTGTATGTTAATGTGAATATAATACGATAATACGAGGTCTAAAATTCCCCTTCCCTGATAATGGTTAAAATATTAATTTACTATGTAAATTATTTGTCCATAACATTATACCTTTAACAAAAAGATGAAGAGTATCTGGATGATGTCCAATTTCAGGGAAATAACTTTAACAGATCAAATAAGTGTTTAATGAACCATTTCCAGTCCAGAGATAAAGTTCACTGGAATCCACACCAGATCTGTCCTCTCCTCCCATATGACCCTGTTTGTTTAGCCAGTTCCTGTCAGACAAGTTTTCACTGTGTACTCTCTCTAGCCAAAAGGGTCGTCGTTTTCAAATTGCACATGTGTTTGTTTGTCGTAGTTTGAAAGACATTATAAAAGTGCAACATGCTTAGGAATAGACATCTGTATGTATTGTGAAATGCTGTCCAGTACACCATTTACATGGGCTGGGTGAAAATAGTTGTGAAATCCACGGGAAAACATCCAGCCGTCTGTACTCATGTTGAACAAAAGCAAGGGCAACTCAACATTTACAGCTCAAGCTAGCCATCCTTGTGGACGAATATTTTTTTTGTATGAGCTTAAGCTCATATCACAAAGTATTTATTTATTGCTTAAAATAACCTGTCTTGTAATGTTCTTCGTTTTTCTTTATGTTCTTCAGTTTTTACTTCCTCTGTTCCAGATTCAGTTTCATTTTCTTTCTCACGCTCTTTACCCTTCACATTCGGATAATTAAACTCACATCCCAAAATAAATAACCAAATACATAGAGCCCAACAAAAGGAGCAGATTGTAAACCCAGCTTAATCACTCATGACAAGTAATTGTTTTTCCAGTTTTTTTTTTCCCAGTGCAGTTTGAATAAGACTGCAACAGAGATTACCAAATGTTGTGCTTTTTTGTCAGATAACCAGTATGCAGAATCAACTATCACGTTTTTACTTTTGGAAACAGTAAAAACTAAGGCTGCATTCAAAATTGCAATATATATAGTAGTATAGGTGACAACACTATGTGACAGTAGTATGTCTGAATTCACAGTACTGATACAAGAGTAGGCAAAATAACCGGATGACCTATACTTCCTGTGAGATTCTGATGTGTCCATATGATGGACACTTTACTATCCCATGAGGCCACGGGAGAGGATTTATGAATGGCAGTGAAGCGACACAACTGACGCTGGTAGATCACATGATAATGACAACATGGCAGATGTAGTAGGTGCAGATTACATACTATACACATTCATGTATAGAACATACTTTTTTAGCCTTTGTGAAGTAATTACTTATTCAAAATAAGTACTCAAGAGAGTATGTGATTTCGGACGCAGCCAATATTATTTAAGCATGACTAGTTGTTCTACAGACCGTTTAAAAGTTTGGGGTTAGTTGCCTACAACTTAAAATAAATAAATAAATAATAATAATACTTTTATTCAGTAAGGACTCATCAATCAACAGATTGTAAAAGATTTTTATTTCAAATAAATGTTTACTCAACTTAGGCTTTCCATTACAGGAATAACATTTTAATTATATTACAATAGAAAACTGTTCTTTAAAATTTTAACAATAGGCCTATTTCACAAAAGCACTGTTTTTACTATAGGCTATTTTTGATCAATTAAATGGAGCCCTGGTGAGTAAGCATTTGAGTAAGAGACTTCTTTCAGTCTTAGCAAACTTGAACCTAAAAAGTCAAATAAATATGCAATTAATAAATACATATTTTTTCACATAGGTTAATTGACCTTTGAACTCTGCCGAAGTCTTGTAATGGCGTTGTTGGGTGCTGTTCTTTAGAGACCCACTAGATGGCATCAATCTGTAGACCTGATTTTAAACTACCAATAACTGATGTGTGAATATCATAAAAAAAAAAAAAATATCTGACAAAAATGCTCTATATATTATCTACACTGCAATTCAATCAACCGGATATTTACACTTTTTTTCCACACCTTGATTTTTTTAAATGTATTATTACTGGCGTGAAAGTGAGTCTCTGTCATGGAAGGGAAGCGGTTGCTTCCTGTGAGAGCTGAAGGAGTGTTGTGGGAACAGAGGCCAGTGTATTGACAGTCTGTCTGATATACCGCAGTGCTGAGGAGGAGACACACACTGTTTAGAGTCAACGGAGCGGAGGAGTTGTGCTTATCTCACCAAAAGAGAGAAAAGAGAGAAAACAGTGAGACAGAGAGAGATTCCAGAGTGCTGACGTGTCCTCAGAGACACACACGCAGCAAATGATGTGCTGTACGACATTGAGCTTGAAATTATTTGAAGAAGGTTCTTAGGAGAGCAATGCATGTAAGATAATTAATTAGTTACCATTATCATTCTGTGAGGAAAACTACATATTCAGAGGTTTTATGGTACAACCAGACGTATGGAAGGATAAATCCAGTGCGGAGGCTGAGGGTGAGCCGGTGTGTGTCACAGTACAAATGTTTTAATGCTTTTGATTAGATCAGGCCACTTAAAGGCACGAGGGCGGTCGATGGTCCACGGATAGGTAATGTCATTAGCTCAGGCTGTGATTGGCAGATGCAGCCAGAGTGAGGTATCATGGGATTGATCTGCCATCCCTGGCAGAACTATGAAGCTGGGTTTCATAAAATCACTTATTGGTTTATTAAATATTGATATTGACTTTCCTAGAGTAGGCTGGGCCTTTATTTTCATCATAGCTATAACAACAACGTCGTTGTTTGTAATCTGTTAAAGTATGTATTTGAACTCTTTTAAGAACTAAATAGCGGAAAAAACTTTTGTTTTTAAAAAAAAAACTTTCTAGTACATTTGTTTAGTTGTCATTACAGTCTTGTATTTGGTTATATTAAACGTCATCC
The DNA here is from genome assembly GCA_031834385.1 of Semotilus atromaculatus. Lineage (NCBI taxonomy): Eukaryota > Metazoa > Chordata > Actinopteri > Cypriniformes > Leuciscidae > Semotilus > Semotilus atromaculatus. Next base: position 12,780,113 of record JAULUF010000019.1, on the reverse strand, counting down.
ATTAGTTTCAGTGTGTTTTAGCGCCATCTGCCAGCAGAATGTGCATGACAACAAACAATGTTTCTTTTTGTTATTTACAATAAAAGGTCACTATGTCATATACTGAATAAAATATGTTTGTTTTGGTTTAATAACAGACAGGTGTGTAAGCCACTAAACCTTTATTAGAGATGGATGGACACCACATGGATCAATAACTCCAACCAGGACAGAAGCCTCAACCACTAATGTATACAGCAGGAGTTTATTTGCTGAGACATGTTTCCATTCAGACTCTGAAGGAGCTGGTTTAGAAAATACAAATACATATACATTTAGAATAATACACTATTAAATTCAAAGCTACCAAAATGTAATTCTGGCACCAGTAATAACATAAATAATATTATTTTTGCACATAAAGAAACTATACACAAGCCATTTAAGACACATACCATGAGCTCATACCTGTTGATATGCATCTGTAGAAACCACAAGTCAATTTCAACAAAAGTTTTATTCCTGAGAGCTCCACTTGTCCACGAAATCGCATGGAAATTAAAATCCACTACTTTTTTTTTACTACAAAAGGCACCAATTCAAATCTCTTCATGAATATCTCAGTTCTTAAAAGTTGATGTCAAATTCATGGTGTGACATTGTTACGATCTACCCCACTGGGGTTGTACATGCTGGGGTAAGTTGTAACAATTAGACAAAAGAAGCAAAAACAGCAGCCACACCATGCAGGCTCAAAAACAGGTTTATTGAAACAATCCAAAACAATGTCTCATTCTGTGACTGATCATAACTCAAATACATGTTCATGTTCTAGTGTGTGAGATATGTCTGGAACAAACTTCCTTACAGGGATAATTCACCCAAAAATAAAAAAAATCACCCAAAAATTCTGTCATTAATTATTCACCCTCATGTCGTTCCAAACCCGTAAGACTTTCGTTCATCTTCGAAACACATGAAGATCTTTTTGATGAAATCTAAGACCTTTCTGTCCTTCTGACTGCTACGTAACTACCACTTTGACTCTTTGAACAAAAAGTTCCTAAAGAGATCGTAAAACTAATCCATATGAATCGAGAGTCCAAAGGATCTGAAGAGACTCGATCACTTTATGTGATGAACAGATTGAATTTAAACCTTATTCACATATAAACATTCATCAACACACACATCAGTTGTGGTAAACGGAAGCTCAAGCTCTGCTTGACGTGTGAGAACCAATGAGATTCATTCTCGTGTTACGCATCACTTTTGAGCTTCCGCAAGAACCAATAAGGGTTCATTCTCGTGTTACGCATCACTTTTGAGCTTTCGCAAGAACCAATGAGGTTCATTCTCGTGTTACGCATCGGCTTCAGCAAGAACCAATGAGGTTCATTCTCGTGTTACGCATCACGTTTGAGCTTCAGCAAGAACCAATGAGATTCATTCTCGTGTTGCACAGCACGTTTGAGCTTCTGCAAACCGGTTTGTTCTCGTGTGTCAAGCAGGGTTCATTTATGTTCACTGATTAATGTTTATGTGAATAAAAGCCTAATTTCAATCTGTCCATCATATAAAGATATCATGTCTCTTCAGAAAATTTTGACCAAACCGCTTGATTCACATAGATTCGTTTTACGAATTCATAAGGATTCAAATGCTTGCAGAAAGGCATCATTAAAATAATCCATGTGACTCCAGTGTTTTAACCTGAATTTTAAGAAGTGACGCGTGTGCTTTGTTTGAACAAAAAAAGAAATTTACCACTTTATTTGCTAAATATTAATCTCCAGCGCGTGTTCATGTGAGCACCACGACACATTTGTGTTGGCTAACCTTTTAATGCTGTTTTTTTATTATTATTTTGGGCAAAGACAGCAAGTCAGCAGTCTTTATGTAAAAACATAAACAGCAGGTCCGGATGTTTAAGAGCATCATCTTGTAGCAGTATTGTAGGCTAAATCAGAATAACATACTGTAGCTTAAGGCCCTCCTGAGTGTAAAATGATGTATTGTTCCCTCTCTCCGCACTTCAGTGATCTTAATGAGTGGATCTGGAGAGCTGAACACAGCACTCTGAGCTCGTTGTCCTTATATTACCAGTGAAAGGTTACTCACCCTCTGTGTCTGCAGCCCATGGCCAGAATCTGCTGACTTATATACAAAAGCAGTAATTTAATTAGATGTGTCTTTGAGTGCTATATGTGTCCACTTCAGAGAGTTAATAGCAATGAATGTCAACAATCACTTATAAGTTATGTTAATGTGAAACAGGCCATACAAAACAGAACACTGAAATTAGATTTATTGTTGGCTATATCACAAAAATATATAGGCCTAAATTTAAAATGTATGTATTTGAATTGCATATCAAATTTCCATTCATGTGGATTATATGCATGGCATGCAAATATGCATCATGTATAGTTTGATTATGTTGTTAGCGGTGTACTCAAAATGGATGAAAATTTTATATGCAATTCAAAAACATAAATCTTACTTTTAGGTCTAAATCTAGGGTCTAGGTCTAAAAGTTTTTGGAGTGTATAATCTTGAAAAAAGCTAAATCAGCAAACATTCAAACCCAAGTTGTTTCTTGGAAATAAATTCATACTTTGACCTGACATGAATTTTTAAAGGGCATATTTTAGTCTAAAATCCCGATGAGCTCTCTGCTGTGCATGTGCATTAGTTTCCAGAGACGTCCTGCCATGGGCTGTTTTATGGCTGACGAGGAACAGATACTGTCAGTTCAGGTTATTATCATGCAGGGTAAATGGGTAAGCACTTTTCTTAGCCAGTATACCGTCCAGTCTCATTGCTTACTTTTTTATTACCACAAAGCATTTGTTTACATAACATCAACATTTTTAACTTTTTGCTGCCTATTGCATTTAAAGGGAATGTTTTCAGATAGACTTTCAGTTATATTATGACATTATGATGTGTAAACATGCCAAGTAATACAGCACAAATAGCCAACCTATTTTAGAAAAAGAGAATCGCCGGTGCAGCACAGATGTCTTCTTAATAATACATTTATTTAAGGTGCATGACAATGACTAATGTTTCGATGTAAAGTATTTCAATGAAAACTATTTTGTTTGAAAATATGGCAGTTATTCAGTAGATCAGATAAGTCCTACATTTGTGTACACATACATTTTTTTATATATATATTATATACTGAAATATACATAACTCTTGAACTGTCAATAAAATATCTTGACCAAAAATTGACACATCTCTTGATGGAAATAACATCACAACATTTATTTCCATCAAGAGGTGGATCAACTTTTGGTCAAGATCTTGTATTGACAATGCAAGAGTCCAGCCTCTGTAAAGTCTCCTCCAGCACATCCCAAAGACTTTCAATTAATTTAAGATCTGGACTCAGAGGAGCCGATTCATGTGTGAAAATGATTCTTCATGCTCCATCCCAACCATTCTTTCACAATTTGAGCCTGATGAATCATGACATTGTCATCCTAGAATATGGTCATGATGTTCATGTCTTCCTACATGTTTTTTTGAGAAATTAAAAGCTACACACTTCATCAATCAGAGTTAGAAGAACTGTTACCAAACATATAACATGCTAGTTTATGTCTAAATCTACTCTGCGTGCACACAGACATTCACGTTCTTGTGTTTGTCCCAGTAGTGACATTCTTCAGGAAAACTCGACACAGCGAAGCTCTCCTTGTGACGACTGACGGCATGAACCAGAAATCCAGCTAACTGCTTCTCCAGAAGCTCCACGACAGCTTTGGCATCTCCCTTCCTCGCAGAACCTTCCATCATCTGTTTGATGCTCTCATTGGGCACCGGCTGAGGGGCGCTGCAGAACGAGACCACCAGGTTTATGTCATTTCCTTCAGATACTTCAAAATAACTCTGTCCGGCCACACTCTGAAAGTTTTGTCCAGCTCTCAAGTTCCTAATTTTGCCCAAGTCACTAACGCCTCTGATGGACCAGCTCACCCAGTCGTATTTCTTCACCAGGAAGTCCAGCAGTTCCTTGGCCGTTTCCTGGAGGTTCCCGTCCTCTCTCTCCTTCACAAGCCTCTTGATGTCCAGTTCAGCTTGCTCTGGAAACGAATGCACACATTTCTCTATCGCTTCCTTCATTTTCATCTCAATTTCTTGGATTTTTGCGCTCCACTCTTGAATCTTCTCCTGCTCTGCTTCTTCTCCCTGAGTAAGGAAACAATATCCCAGCAGAGCGATTATTCCCAGGCAGAGCAGCTCCTTCAGCCTGACGCAGAAGTCTTCCAGGACCCTTCTGTTTCTGGCCTCGTATTGTTCCACAACATCCAGGATTGGCTCCCCAAATGTGCTGTTCCCCAAGACAGCATCATAAAGCACACAGAGGTTTTTCTCCCCACCTGTTATGAAAAAATGCTCCAAGAACAAGCGTTTTTTTACCTCCTTATACTCAGGTTTGGCCTCCAGAATGTCAATGTATTTCCTAAACTGGTTCCTCAAATTTTCCTCCACAGAGAAGAACTGGGTATCCAAACGTCTCCTCCTAATCTCAGAGTCAATGTCTTGTAGCTGAGATGAGAGGACATCTAATTTGCTCCTCACAACTAGAAACTGATCTTTGACATAAGTGATCTCCTTGCTCTCCACATTGTTGAGGACGAGCTTGAGGACTGGAGCTGCAGCCTCGAAGAGCGGCGACATCTCTCCAACAGCGCTGGCCAGCACCTCGGCTCCTCTCTCAAACATCTCCATCACTGCTTCAATGGCCTCCTTCTTCTGGGCTACAACCCTCTCAAGTGAACTGGTCATTTCTTTAACAGCAAAACCACAACACACACAAAGAAATACCACAGTTATATTAAGGTACATTTGAAAATTATTTAAGCAAACTGCTATTTGCATAATTAACTCTTTCCCCTCCATTTGCGGAATTTTCCGGCAATCCATTCCGTCTCATTCAGCTCCCTATTCAGTGGTCAGGGCACTGATCAGGGAGTCTGCCATTTTAAGGGCTGTCTCAATTGCAAAATCCTTTCCAGTGCAAATATTTACAATACAAATACAAATAATATGATTTATATTCGTCTATGTTCACATATGGGAAAAAAAGATAATGTGTTTAATTGAAGAGTATAGCCATGTTTTTCTGCAAAGTAAAGAGAGCATTGTTAAGTGCCAAAATAAATTACTGTTTTGTTCAGCTTTCTTATAAGGTAAAGTAAATGAGGCATCATAAGACATCTTTTGCTGTATTAATTGTTATATATATATATATATATATATATATATATATATATATATATACATATACATTTTTTTTTTTTTTTTTTTTTTTTTTGTTAAATGGTGCATCTGTCCACTGCAACAGAAGGTTATAATTAAAATGTGCATCACCACTTTTGTCAGACATTTTGGATTTGTTGTCATAAATTAAAACCACAGTGACATACAGGAGAGAGTCATATAGAGAAAAGGTTGAAATGCTGGTTTGAATCTAACCCCTGAATATTTAAAGTGGCTTTAAAAATCAACCATAAATAAATGACTGTTCAACTGAAAAAACGATAGATTACTTATAAAAATGTTGTTCAATAAAATACAATGAATCATTTAGGTTACATTTGTGAATCCAGAGTTCAAGACACACCTTGCTAATCTCTCTAAAGCTCTAATGCAGTCTGCCTCGTGGATGTGTCTTAATTATGCGCATCCTTGAGATAACATCATCATCATCATCATAGCAAAAAATATTTAAACAGGTTTCTCACGCCTCTCAGGATGAAGAGCTGCTGGATAGACCTCCAAGTTTCCAAATTATTCCCTCAGTTTCAGGTTCAATTTTAAAGCAAAATGTCGTGATCAAATGCTCACTGTGGAAAAGATGTGCGTGTGTGAGCGTGTGTGTGTGAGAGAGAGACAGAGAGAGAGAGAGAGAGAGAGAGAGAGAGAGAGTTGTGCGCTCAATGATAGGTTTGGGGTCGTTTTAGAAAGCAGTTGGTAACTGTCGGATCAATGGCTCATATTTGACAGCAGTGTGTTTGTATAGTTTGTTTGCAGACTGATCTATGCTGCCCGGTTCAGACATCAATTTTTACACGAGACTGTTTAATTGCAGATTATTTGAGCGTCGTGCGCATCATCTCACGCGCTGCTGGATTGACATGAACGTGCGCAGATTTGGGATTTTGATATCTCAATATCCAAAAGAAGGTATTTTACTGACTATTTAATAGCATATATTATAAAGTATTTATATAGTTATACTATTGTACAGTGTTAGGCTACATTTTGTTATAGCCATCGCGAGACTCGAGTGTTTAATAGCCTAGATTGTGCCTCAGTCTGTGATAATGGACAGCTCATGGACTATATATGCATGCTCTTTTCGAAGCTATTTTTTTAATGAAATGTTTTAAATATTTACTTTATTTATTTAAGTGAGTAGGCTATCATATAATTTACATATTAGTTGTCACACTTTTCTTTAGGGAATATTTTTTTGGGTAAATAGTTGTTTTTGAAAAATACTTTGACGTTTCCATTATATAAAATGAAAATGTATAAAGCAGCAACATTTAAGTTTGTGAGTGTAAGTAAGTAAGCAATTGTGAGAGAGTATAAGCAAGAGAGAATGAGAGCATCGGTGTGACAACTTGCCCCAAAATTATGCACATAAAATGTGACCTTGAGAAGAGCCATTTGAAGTCTACCTTGGGTCTTTTTCTGAATGTATTTCAGTGTGGCTTGTTTGGCAGCTTGTTTATCTAAAATAGACTATGGTGATACTGTAATTTTTGATTTAATAACATAATTAATTACAATTAGAATTAATTAATTACAAAAATGTCAGACCATTTTGTACTTAGTATTTGAAAACAACATAGAAAACCACTGCTAGAGAAAATCATATGCAATTGATTTTTTGAAATGTAGAAATTGACAAAGAAATGTAGATTTTTTGACAACTTGCCCTGGTCTCTGGTACTCAGATGAAGGACAATGTCTGTGAATGTAATGCATTATTCTTATATAGCATTTGGCACATTGTCCTAAAATAATATTTTTCTTATTTTTTTTTATTATGTATATCCAGCTTGAGGGCTCTCTCTCTGTGGCTATTTATTTATTTATTTGTTTGTTTGTTTATTTATTTATTTATTTAATGCTTGCCATTAGTTGTCTAGAATATTTTCCTGGTGAGCTCATCAACAATAATAACATACACTAAGAGACAATATAAACACATATAAACACATGAAAAACAACACGCATACGTATACACTGCCCGGCCAAAAAAAAAGAGTCTCTGTTCTGATTTACATAGACAAATGCGAGAGTCTATGATTGGATCATCATTTCAGTGATTATTATGTTTGGCAACAGTTCTTCTAACCTTAATCTATGGAATGTGTAGCTTTTCCTTTCTTAAACAACCATGTAGGAAGACACATCATGGCAATATTCCAGGATGACAATGTCATGATTCATCAGGCTCAAATTGTGAAAGAATGGTTGGGATGGAGCATGAAGAATCGTTTTCACACATGAATCGGCTCCTCTGAGTCCAGATCTTAAATTCATTGAAAGACTTTGGGATGTGGTGGAGGAGACTTTACAGAGTGCTGGACTCTTGATCTTGACCAAAAATGTATGCACCTCTTAATGGAAAGAAATGCTGTGATGTCATTTCCATCAAGATGTGCACACACTCCATCAATTAAAGGGTTAGAAGAACTGTTGCCAAACATTTAACATGCCAGAAACATATAATTACTGCAATACTGATCCAATCATAGACTCTTAAACATTTACATATTTAAATCCAAACAGTGATTTATTTTTTGGCCGAGCAGTGTATATTCCATCAATTACAAGGAATGAAATACAGATGCATAAATAAAAGAGGAATTAGAGCATGAACAATAAGTGCAGTTAAAAAATTCTGGTTTTAGTTTAATTGCTGTGAATAGTCTGCCTGAAGAGGGGAAAAGAGCTGTCCGGATGGATATTAAGCGTAGCGTCAGTCCTGCAGGTCACGTTTGTCAAGCTCGCATCAGCTGACTCTCAGGTTATTATTGCTCTCCCTGCTCTTATCCATGCTAGGCTGCATGTATGCGCAGAGAGTTCTTGCCCAGAACAGAACCATACCGCCAATCATAACGGTGCTAGCGATAGGACTATAGGACTTGCATGCATATTAAAAAAATTACACAAAAAAAAAAACAATATTAAAAAAAAAACAATTCGATTTAATGAACATTTGATCATGTTTGACTTTCAACAATCTAGCTATAATTCATAGTGAAGAATTTTTCAATAAAGAATAACTAGATTAGCTAAATTGTAAAGGCTACCGGGATGTAATTTGGGTCATCTAGTCTAGTGCATGTCAGGATAAGTCACACACACACACACGCACACACACTATATATATATATATTATATTTGTATTTATATTTATATATATATTTACATATATACAGTATAACTCTTTTCAAGACAAAAAATATTTTCATAGAAGGATAGATTTATATAATTGCATTTCATTATGTTTATGTAATAAAGTAAATTTCCCTAAATAATTTACACAATCTGCTTAATTTTAATTTCTCTGCTGCCATTGGACAAAAACCTTCACTTTGACACTATTGCTCACTGTGGCTGACAGAAATGAAAGGAAGTGCGTGTGTATTTCTCATATCTTTATTCACAATTCTGCATAGTAGCCTACTTGAGACAATGCCAGAAGAATATAGCAATATAATGTAATTCTAGAGAGATAGAGATCTGCGGGAAAAAAACAAAAAAAATTTAAGGCTATACAAGTTATTAGGATTACAGATTTGTAACATTAATTGGCATTAAAGAAAACAAATATTTTGACTTTGGCTTGGGCAGATTCAGTTTGAGTGTGTGTAGTGAACTGTACAGAAAGATGAAAACATCACTGTCAGAAAATAATATTGCTGTATGACAGTGTCATATCTTTTGTTTCACTAGTGCAAATATTTGCAGGAACACGTTAGGAATGGGTAAACAGGTTGATAGGTGGTTGTTAGGATGTTGCTAGGGAGTTACTAGGTGTTCTGTGTGGATGCTAGGGTGTTGCTAGGTGCCTAGATAGAGGTAGATAGATAGATAGATAGATAGATAGATAGATAGATAGATAGATAGATAGATAGATAGATAGATAGATAGATAGATAGATAGATAGATAGATAGATAGATAGATAGATAGATAGATAGATAGATTTATCAATAGTTGTTGCTTGGCCATTGCGTTCTGAGTGGTTATGTTATTAAGAGGGTAACTAAGGTTTTGAGAGGTTGTGAGGGCCTTAGTTGGGATGTTAAGTAGTTGCTAGGACAATGACTGATAAAAAACACAGAGAAGATAGAAACACAGAACACAAGAAAAGTCACATGGACTAAAATCACTCATAAGTGTTCAGCACTTCTGACATTTTTTTGGCCACATCTTTCATTTTCTCTTCCCACTCGATGCTCAGAGCTTCTTCATCATCTCCGACGATGGCAGCATAACTCATGAGAGCAATGAGGCCGATGCAGAACAGGTATGTGAGTCGCGTGCAGAGGTTTTCCATGACGCGCCGGTCACCCTGTGAATGTTTCATGTACACCTCTAGAATGGGCTGGCTGAAGATCTTTGATTCGCCCATCACCGCACCATAAAGTGTGTACAGGTTCTGGTCACACTGATTGATCACAAAGCTCATTTCAAACTCCTTCTTGCGCTGTTCGTGTGCTGTAGACACCTCCACAGTGTCCATGAACTTGTAGAACTGATTACGAATGTTTTCTTCTAGACGACAGTACAGACCATCCACCGTCTCCTTTCTGATCTGAAGTAATACATTCTGATTCTGCTGTGAGATTTCATCCAGGGCTCGATTCACGCTGCCGAACTCCCGTCTGAGTTTCTGAATGTCTTCATCGTCCACATGGTGCAGCACCACCCGGATGAGAGAGCCGGCCACGCCGAAGATGGGATTGACCACCGCGGCTGCAGACGAGATGGTGGCCACACATTCCAGGACCTTCACAAGGCCCCTCTTCAGCTTCTCCGGGTCCTCGAAGATCTCACTTTCAGCCATTGAGTCTGGAGGAAGAGCCCTTCCC